>JACGAQ010001372.1:0-61723 GCA_014119065.1 Orius insidiosus | reverse complement strand
TGGCTCGTCCAAACCTGCTTTAATTAATTTTTACACGCCCTCGCAGAGGTCTTAAAGTTTTTTTTTTGCAAAAGGACTAGGATTTCAATAGAAAATGCCAATTTTGTCTTTTAAGCCCTAAGTAAAGTAGGTGAATCGCTGGTCCGATTTCAGCCATTAACGAACTCGTCCGAGCTATTGAGATAAAAACTCTAAATACCGGATATCGTCAGCCTCACATTAAAATTGCTCCAGTTATCGTGCTAATATATACATATGTATATATATAACTTGGTACATTACAATAGGTAGATTTTGAAGAAAAAATCTACCTAAAAAAAAAAAAAAAAAGCTTCACCTATAATTTCAAACTGTTTTTGACGACCTTTTTAAAAAGCACTTTTACCTCGGTCATTGTTTATGAAATTATGTTATTATCTTCCATTGCGTGTAGGCCGCTAATATTCTCCCCAACATTAAATTCTAACTTGAAAAAAAAATCCTACTTCCTACTTAAAAAAAAAAAAAAAAAAAAACTATTTTTATCGGGTGGTTTGAGGAAACAAAAGGGATAAAAGAGGATTTATGGCGTATTTTCAAAATTATAAAGAAGGTCGCTTCTTCTCTTAGTATAAGAAGGATTAGGCCTTTCCTTTTTTAATCTAGTTTTTCAAGGGTTAAAATCTTTTATTTTATCTATATATTTGAGGTTAATAAACTTTCAGTAGGTATAAAAAAAATCCAATTTTATTTTTCAAGGCGCCCTTTTTCCGACTAAAAAAAGCGGTTATATTTGGTGTACAAAATGAAACTCGGCTAAAATGTACAAAATTCAAATTTCTGTGGCTGAGTTTCATTTTGTACACCTAATAAATAAAAATTGTAGGAAATTTAATTCTCTATAAATTTGCACTTAATTATTTTTTGTAGGATGCACCATTTTCGGAAAATAATTTTTAAAATAAATTTATCTTGAAAACAGTGCGTCCTAGAGAAAAATGAATAGAATAAAAATTAAAGAGAATTAAATTTCCAACAGATTTTATTTAGTGCATTTTTTTAATATCTGTAACGGTTTACGATTTACAAGCCTTTAAAAGCTAACCTTCTTAACGGTTATACTTCAATAACCTTCTTACACGGAGAAGGTCAACTTTTGATGGACTTTAACGCCTAAAATGTATGTGTTTAATGCCCAACAAGCTGTTGTTTTTTGGTCAGTTTTTGTGGCAAAAAAGCCTGGTGAAAACGCCCGGACATCCTGTTAAAAGGTATCATCTCAGCCTGCTACCACCAAAAGGACAACACTCTTGTCTTACGTCAATTTGCCAAAAGTTTTTGCGTTCTCGATTCTATGAGTTACAGAATACTTTTGTTAATGACCTCCATTAAGAAAAGCACATTTTAGCGTTTAGTGAAGGACGTTCTGTTTTCTCGTCTAGTTAAAAGGCGCCGTCGAGGGCGTACGGACGTAGGCGCCCGGCTCTGCCTGCCTTCCCTCGCCGCTTCCGTTGACACCGACCGTTCCGCTCCCTTTTTCCTCATCCCTCATCGACAAAACAAATAAACTTTTTAACCTGAAAAGTCGAAAAAATACCTTCCACTAAATTGCCGTCACCTCGATCGGATTTGGTATGAAAGCAATTTTGGAGAAAAATGACTGCATGATAGCATCCACATTTCCCATCGAAAAACGTGCTTGAAAAGTTGCTTGCAAATCTGAAGAAAAAAAAAAAAAATAAAATAAAATCCGGATGCCCTTCTTAAAAATGAAGACCCCGTTTTCACAACTCGCGTGGTGAAACAGTTTGCTATCTTTTTTTTTTTTTTGCCATCAACTGTAGGTTTATCTTCGAAAAATTTCTATCTCATTTTTAAATATTTAATATATTTTAAAACCGAATGTTCATATTTACCGATTTCAACTTAGTCTGTGGTTCCAGCCGGCCGTAGCATTTTTTTCTGCAACACTTTACGGCCATAGTTTTCAACCGATTTTCACCAGATTTTTTTAGTTGGTACATAGTCATTGTTTATTCTTCCAGAAAATTGCAAAAAATTTAAAAATTGGCCTTCTGGTCAATCAAAAATGCATATTGTATTTTTACGCAGTCGTGGAAAATCAAAAAAGAAAAATTTTAGAACGGTTTTTATTCTAGTTTCCAAAATTAACTACAAAGGGGGCTTCATTGGCTTCAACAAAGAAAATAAGGGAAGAGTATTAACAAAAATTTTCCGATAATAAAGTATTGAATCGGTATCTTGAGGCTTAACTTTTATTTTGCCATTCACCTGATGAAAGAAAGGTTTGTGATAAAATTTTTATCTTGACGATATTGGCATGACTAATAAAAGGAGACTTTCGAAAGGTTGCTTTATCTTTGGGTCTAATTTCCATTACTGATTCAAAGGAAGGTCTTACGGGGGTTCAAACCTCCCGATCATATTGTTTAAAATACAAGAGATTGCAGCGCTTTCGATTAAAAAAAAGGAGTTGATGTATACTAAGCGCTCCCAGCGAAAATCTTACTTTGTCTGGATTTTGTAAAGTTAACTCAATTTTTGGGATAAAAACATCTTTTTTTAACGATTGGATTTTTGGTGTTTTTTTTCAATCTTTGGGTCAAGAGTCACCAATTTTGATAGTTTTTAATTTTTTTAGGTGTTTTTTTTTCTTCCAAAAGAAGTTAACTTGTGCAGACTATTGGGAAATACGAAATGTAACTCCCTATTGTGACACTGCGTATCACGGGCCTTAGGAAAAGGGTACTCCAGACTCCGCAGAAGTGATCTTTCCCGATCATAGGTTGTCAGTGGGCCGGCCGACCGTCCCACCGTCACCATTTTTTTCAATCATTAACAAAAAAACAAACTACAAAATTCAAATTTACCCTGTGGCTGAGTTTCATTTTGTACACCTAATAAATAGAAATTGTAGGAAATTTAATTCTCTATAAATTTGTACTTAATTATTTTTTTCTAGGATGCACCATTTCGGAAAATAAATTTTTTAAAATAAATTTATCTTGAAAACAGTGCGTCCTAGAGAAAAAATGAATAGAATAAAATTAAAGAGAATTAAATTTCCAACAGATTTTATTTAGTGCATTTTTTCAATATCTGTAACGGTTTACGATTTACAAGCCTTTAAAAATTAACCTTCTTAATGGTTATACTTCAATAACCTTACACGGAGAAGGTCAACTTTTGATGGACTTAACGCCTAAAATGTTCAAAATTTTGAAAAAATGAACTGCTAGGTGTACAAATGAAACTCGCCTAAAATCTACAAAATTCAAATTTACCCTGGGGCTGAGTTTCATTTTTACACCTAATAAATTTTCGGAAGACCCTTTTTTCTTAGGACCCCGCCAATAACTGTATTTAATACTGTACTGTTTTGAAATAAAAATTTTCTTCTTCTTAATACACCAATTTACACATTGTGACGTCTAATTATGACATCACGAATACATCGAGATCCAATGGCGTTTTTCCCTCCTACATTGTTTATCAACAATGAACAAAACTAACCGGCTTATCCGAACTTATACACCTTGAATTCGTTTTTTAAAAGTACATAAAAAAATGGATAAAAAGTTTTACAATAACGTTTTATCTCAAGTATTCTCGCCATGTGGGGGCTTTTAATTTGCGGCTCTATCTACGGAGATGTCGCCGTCTTCAAGTAAGTTATTAATTCTTTGTCAGCCAAGTTGGTATACATCTAAGCGCCTTCTTCTCTAACCGTTCAACTTGGCTAAACCTTTGGGTTCTGCAGAAATCTTCTGCCAATTTTTCAAAATTATAACTTAATTTTCAGCTTAAAAAATATCTTGGAAGAAAATCAGAGCCCTAGTAAGGTACCCAAGAGGATATTTTCTGTACCAAATAAGGAGCAAATATGCAGCCTAAGTTCTTCTCAAAGATTCCTTATCGTGGAACTGTCGGAGCGATTTTCGGCTACGACTGGGAAACTGTTAAAGAAAACCCTGAAATATCATGGACGATCAATCTACCATGACAAAGTAAGGATTTCAAAAGTGAGCTCAATTATTAATTTTTTTCCAAAGTGATAAACTTCAAAAAACTGATGTAAACTCAATGTTTGTGGTCAACGATTCTCATCTTTATGCTGGATGTGGAGACTGTAAAATATACTCTTTTAGTCTTGAAGATGGGCGAATTGTTCAAACATTTAGCGGCCATAGCGATTACATACATAGTATCGCTTTTTGTGATGAAAAAATGGCATCGGCGAGCGAAGATGGAACAGTGCGACTGGGATATGCGACAGGCGTCAATGACGAGTATATTGGAGCCACACAAAGACCCAAAATTAAGTCGACCTGCTGGAAAATGGATTGGTGACGTTGATGTTACTCAAGATTGGCTTGTTTGCGGTGGCGGCCCTGGATTAAGCCTATGGCACATGAGGACACTTCAAATGATGTCCACATTCCCAGAAACAAAAGAAACATCTTCCACGTTACCAAACTTAAATGTGGATCTATCCTCGCTGGAGGCTCCGACAGCCACTTTTACCAGCTTACCTACACCGGAAATGTTAAATCTAAACTAAAAACTTCCGCTTCAACTGTTTATTCTGCTCTTTATACCACTACTCCGACAGAAGTAATATTTTTAAACTTTTAGTTTGTACTTATTTTATTTTAGGTTCTCACGTTAGCTGGGGCTAGTGGAGACATCGATATTTGTACCAACTTTACTTATCGGCATAAAGCAATCTCATTTTACAATTAACGCTATTTAAGGTAAATTCTGTATATTTATTTTAAAAATCAATAAATTTTAAAGCAATTGAGTTCAATTAAATTATTACAGTACTTGAATTTATGGTTCAAGTTTTGTGTAAATTTTTATGAGGCTTTTTAGCTGCAAAACCCCGTTTTTTGATTTTGATTTCTCTGAAAACCTCTCTTTCACTGGGCTTCGGGCGTTTTTCTTGGCTTTTTACTCTAGAAACCCTGTTTTTAGGCAGTTTGGTGTAAATAGTTAGACAAAATGTAAAAATTATCGCAATATTTATTTACATAAAATTATTTTATAAAGCCTAAAAAAGACGTTTAAAACCCTTTATAAGTAGTAAAGATTTTTTAAAATTATAAATGAATTTCAAGTTTAAAAAATTAAATATCTGGGGTTTGAAAATTTAATTAAAGCCTGTTGGGCTGTTGTTTAAAAGGTCCTTGGGATGAAGCAGTCGTTTAGAGATTTTCCTCCTTTAAAAGAAATCTGGAGTCTTTTTTGTTCTTTTCGGTCGATTCCCAGTGGTCGAATGTTGCTTGTATGAGAGATTTCCGATTTATTTTCTCATGAGGGATCTCACTTTGTTTGTCCACCTGTTTACGAAGTTTTGCTTTTTCAACCTCGTGTTTGAGGAGGAAGTCGTAGTTGAGACGTTGTCCGTCTCGTCTGCGTCCAGCGTTTCTCGTGAACCAACTTCCGTTTGGGGTTCCTCCGCTGCTTCCTCCTGAGCCGCTGTGAGCTCTTTGACCGAATGGGAGCGACGTGGCGGGGGCGGCGATGACCTTAGCGGGGATGGCGAGTCGGAGCGGAGGTCTAAAAGCGCGTCTGCGCTTTGCGAGAGATCCTCCTCCCGTATATTGCTGTTTCGCGAATATCGTCGATTCGTGTTCTGCGTCGCCAATTTGCCTCTCGGCGTTGGCCGAGGGTGCTGCCTTCGGTTCACGCTTTGCGGGCTTGTGGGCGGCCGCCAGGCGGGGCTCCCTGATTTCTTGCGCCTGGCGTGCCCTTCTAGTCAATCCCGACTCCCGTCCGAACCGTCAGCACTCATATTCGAGTGGTTACGGTTAAAAGGTGGCTTATGAACTATCGACGGAGTCCCTGGCGTCATCTCTCCTGTTCTACTCGTACCCGTTATCGACCTCGTCGGCTCCCCTCTCATAAATCTTTCCAGCTTATCCACACACGCATCCTGATAATCATGAATCCACCTAAAAAAATTTGTTTAACATCCAAACCCTACAAAAAAACCTCAACTTACATGACTCCATTAAAATGGCAAACAGGCCTCATATCTTCAGGTAGCGTTTCAGGATCAGGCCAAGAAAAATTATCCGTTATCGGAATTATATTACATTGTGCTTGAAGAGCAGCAACTATCTCCTAAAAAATAAATCAGCCAATTTAAAACAACTTATTTAACAATGATTACCCTGTGGACCCAATCTTTGCATTCGTCATCTGCTATGCATCTGTCCAAAGCGTTCGATGTCAAAACGAGAATAAAATGTTTCGCTTGTCGTATACTTTGGAGTAAGTTGTTATCGAATTTTCCCGCCTCTAGCCTCTCGACGTCGATGAACACGGTAAAGCCTCGGAGCTGTAGGTGTACTTTTAAAAGGCTGAAAAATAAAAAAGGAATTTTTAGTACTAAAAATATTTGATAGATGGCACTTAAAAAGTCCTTGAGCCGCCAACGGCAAGGGGGGGGGCTAGGATCAAAAGCGTTTCCCTGGGCCAAAAGGTCTAAAATCGGAGGTTTCTGGGCCCAAAAGCCGAAGGAAACGCCCGCAAAAAGTGGTTTCTAGTTCCAACGGGTGAGAGAAGCACCCAAAATTTCGTTACTAAGGGCTTTTTTAGTTAAAAATTGAGAAAAACGACCGAGGTTTCACTTTTTTGGGGTTCCAAAACAAGCAAAACTTCCAAAGTCCAATAAGAAAAACCAACCTTGCAAGCTGAGATCCGTTGGAACGTCTATAACTGACAAAAACATCCAGCGATTTGTCAAGATTTTCGTCAAACGACGTTCCCAGTGTATTTTCGATCGCTGTCCAAACAGAAAAAAAGAAGATAAGAAAAGAGTTTAAAAAAAAAAAACGTTAATATGGGTTACAACATAAACAAATTAAATTAAAAGTTTATTTCAACGTTATTTACAAAAATTTTGCAAACGGAATTTTTAGGTTTCATTTTACCTCGAATCGAATCGAGCATTCGGTATCTGTGGATGCTGTTCGTGATTCCGCATTCGTTGACTAGTTGGTTTTCCGACAGGCACCTAAAAAAAATGGTTTTTTAAACACTCCCTAGGTCATTTATTGTTTTTTAGTACTTTAATGTTTCTTTGTCGACACCGGCGTTTAACATGGAATAAGTGTAGATCGAAAATTCAGGGCCGACCGATTGTAAAAATGCGTTGAGGTTAGACGAGTCACGACTGCTGTAGTCGGCCATCTTTTTTAGTGTCTGAAGTTCACGTGTAAACCTGAAAAAATTCGTCGGTTTGTTTATATTAGGTGTACAAAATGAAACTCGGCTAAAATCTACAAAATTCAAATTGGCTGAGTTCATTTTGTACACCTAATAAATAAAAATTGTAGGAAATTTAATTCTCTATAAATTTGCACTTAATTATTTTTTTCTAGGATGCACCATTTTCGGAAAATAATTTAAATAAATTTATCTTGAAAACAGTGCGTCCTAGAGAAAAAATGAATAGAATAAAAATTAAAGAGAATTGAATTTCCAACTGATTTTATTTAGTGCATTTTTTCAATATCTTTAATGGTTTACGATTTACAAGCCTTTAAAAATTAAGCTTCTTAATGGTTATGCTTCAATAACCTTCTTACACGGAGAAGGTCTTTTGATGGACTTTAACGCCTAAAATGTTCAAAATTTTGAAAAAATGAACTACTAGGTGTACAAAATGGAAGTTTTGGGATTTCAGGGATGGAAACTAATGTCCTGAAGAAATAGCCTGCATATTGAATACTTGCTCTTACCTTTTTCTTCTAATTCCATTGGTCATTCCGATATCGGAACATAAATTGTCTTCTGTGAGCTGAAGAAGGAGGTCTCCGTCGACACGGCTTTCTTTAAAATTGAGCGCATATTCGGCGAAGCCAATCTGTTTGACCCATTCCTGTACGTCTTCCGTGCTCCAGAGAGGCACTTGTTGGCTTAGCTTGTGCGGTATCTCTTCTCCAATCAGCCGTAGAGCTTGCGCTGCGAATTTCGAAGCGATCGCGTTTGGGCAACTCGCCACTTTTTTCAACGGCTCGATGGCGCCTATTTCTTTAAAAAGGCCGGTGTTCCCTTGCTGTTTTTTAATCCCGGCTTCCATACAGAAATGAAACGCCGCCAAATTTCGTGCTTCTTCACGTTTTGAGCTTAAAACGGGGACAAGTCGTTGAAGCCAATGTTTACTCTGGCCGTGAGCATGTGCCTGATTCGATTTGGCGAATTCTGAAGGATTGTGCGTCGTGATAAATGGCTCGACTAGATCTAAAGTTCCGGATTTTAAAACTGCCGCTTCGATTTCTTTGTTGGCTACTAAAGCAGCGATGGCGAGACAAGCGTAGTATTTGATATTGTCGTCTTGATGGAAAGCTAAAGGGAATAACCAAACTGGCACTTTTCTTTTGATCATCGCTTCATGATTTTCTGCACCACCATATAAGAAAGGTTCGCCAAAGCTCCAGCGCAGTGCCGTAAAGTTTCAACATCGTTTTTTCTGCATTCGAACAACACCGAATCTAAACCTCCTAAACGTATCACATCACTACAAGTCCCTTCACTATGTTTAAAAAGATGTTCTAAAATCCCGGTTCCTACTCTCGAGTGTTCGTTTGTCGAGTTTTTCGTACAAAGGCAGGCGGAAGTGACGACCATCTCGAGACCATTTAAAACGACATAATCCCGATTTTCCGCAGTCAGACACTGCTCGAGGAGTTTAGCGCTGGCAAACTGCTGTTCATCATCTGTGTTGTTTGTGAGAAGAAAATCGATGCCACCGCTATTTCTGAGCGAGTTGCAAAGCGAAGAACCGATATCATGTCCGTGCGTTGGAACTTCCCAAGCTTTTCGGATCATCTCATTTATTTTATTCAGTATCAACGGGATCTTCTTGCAGCCATCACCTTTCAAGCTTTTCATCGTCTTCACCGCCATGCAAAGATGTTCGCAGTATTTCTTTTTTGCATTTTCAACCTCCTGCGTCGTAGATTTCGAACTTAACTTTTCCAATTCGTCAAACACTATCGGAAACGGATCTCCTTCTATCATCTTCATATTGTTTTGACCGTTCACCATATTGCTACTGCTCATTTTCTATAAAAGAATTGTTAATTCACTTCTTTTATTTCTTTTTATGCTTTTACCTGAGTTGAAATAACTGACGTTTTTGTGCTCATCCCTTTGCTAAATATGTAGTTTTGATGGCTTGTGAGTTTCTCCTGATTTACAACCCCGGAAGAAGTGATAGTTTGGCTTTGCTGCTGTGCAGCCATCACATTCTATAAAATTTAATCGGTTAATGGAAACAAGACTTCCTTAAAAAAACTTTCTTAAAAAGACGGTACCTTTTCAGAAGTGAAAGTTTCGCTCTGGAGCCTCAAAGTGGCGGCGGTCCTGCTCTGGCTCTCATGTTGGGTCACCTCTCCGGCTTTTATGGACCTCTGCTCCTGAGAAAAGGAAAGCTTTTAGTTTTAAACGTTCACGGCCCTCTTGATATTATTAATTCATAGATTGAAGGACGGTGGGGATCGTGACTGAAATTAAGATCGTAGATGCATTGAACGTTTGGAAAGGGAGTTTTACACACGTTCCTTTTGTATATAGAAACATTTAATTATAGAATTTTGCCGAATCAAAAGTTTAAAAAAATCAAAAAATTAAAGAAAACCTCATTTTTGACTCTACAAGGAAATCGAAAAAGTCCTCAACAACCATTGACAACACTCAGAGGTTGCTGATTATTTTCCCCTTTATTTGGATGGGGTTAAAAATCTCAGATTAGCTAGAATTGGAGCCTTTTCATCCTTTTCTTTACGAGAGAACTAAAAATTGCCAGAATTTAAAAGTTTTTAGTAGGTAAATTGGGAAGATGTAAAAAATAGAAAAAAAAGCTAAGCGGTCAGTGGGATTCGAACCTACGACCTTAGGGTTTTTAGGCCAAGGTTCTACCTATGAAGTTATATTAGGTGTACAAAATGAAACTCGGCTCTACAAAATCTACAAAATTCAATTTTACCCTGTGGCTGAGTTTCATTTTGTACCTAATAAATAAAAATTGTAGGAAATTTTATTCTCTATAAATTTGTACTTAATTATTTTTTTCTAGGATGCACCATTTTCGGAAAATAATTAAAAAAATTTATCTTGAAAACAGTGCGTCCTAGAGAAAAAATGAATAGAATAAAAATTAAAAGAATTAAATTTCCAACAGATTTTATTTAGTGCATTTTTTCAATATCTGTAACGGTTTACGATTTACAAGCCTTTAAAAATTAACTTCTTAATGGTTATACTTCAATAACCTTCTTACACGGAGAAGGTCAACTTTTGATGGACTTTAACGCCTAAAATGTTTAAAATTTTGAAAAAATGAACTACTAGGTGTACAAAATGAAACTTGGCTAAAATCTACAAATTCAAATTTACCCTGTGGCTGAGTTTCATTTTGTACGCCTAATAATAACACTTTCTTGCTGAAGGGATTAAGCCAGCGGTCCTTCCTTAATTCCCACGGCAATACAAAGGTCGTGGGTTCGTTTCCCACACTGGCCCTTTATACGGTTTCAATAGCTGGTAGAGCCTTGGCTGGACATTCATAGATCGTAGGTTCAAATACTGCTGGGGGCATTTCCCTAATTCACTCGAAACTGCGAACTGCGAACAATAAAAAAAAACCTTTACCCATTTCTCGGCGATAAATTCGTCAGTTGCACGAGAGAAAAAAAATAAAAGACATGAAAAACGTCAAGCAAAATTTGGCACGGTATCAAAACACTTTTTCCTTATTTTTATCGAAAGGATGAATAAAACGGGGGATTAAAAGACGGGTGTCCATGTTAATTTCGTTCAAGGAAGGAATTCGGAATTACGAATCTCCCTCCCCTTCAGCAATTCCCAGTCCCGGCCGCGTATGAATCACATTTTTGACAGAGTCAAGGGCAAATGTTTCCCGTCATGACGCAACGCGAGTCGTTTTTCAACGTGCGAGTTGTTTCCTCCTCTTAAAAAACCGAATTATCTTTTAAATTACAATAGATAAATAAAACCAGAGAGAGAGGGAGAGAGAGAAAAGACACGGATATTCCAATATGGGTAGCTAGAGGGGGCACTTTAAAATAACCATCGACTAAATATAGAGATTATAATGCCCATTTTTGCGAGTATGAATCAGACCACATATTTTAATTTGCAGTAATGAAGATAAATATTTATCTACACGTAAAAAAGATATGATGTCAAGAATATAAGAGATGTTTAACACAACATGTATATCGCTGATAACATCTTCCAACAGAAAAAAGCAGCACGTAAGTTATCGATCACGAAAAAGAAGTATGTATTAGGTGTACAAAATGAAACTCAGCCACAGGGTAAAGAATTTTGTAGATTTTAGCCGAGTTTCATTTTGTACACCTAGTAGTTCTTTCAAAATTTTGAACATTTTAGGCGAAGTCCATCAAAAGTTGACCTTCTCCGTGTAAGAAGGTTATTGAAGTATAACCATTAAGAAGGTTAATTTTAAAGGCTTGTAAATCGTAAACCGTTACAGATATTGAAAAAATGCACTAAATAAAATCTGTAGGAAATTTAATTCTCTTTAATTTTTATTCTATTCATTTTTTCTCTAGGACGCACTGTTTTCAAGATAAATTATTTTTAAAAAAAATTATTTTCCGAAAATGGTGCATCCTAGAAAAAAATAATTAAGTGCAAATTTATAGAGAATTAAATTTCCTACAATTTTTATTTATTAGGTGTACAAAATGAAACTCAGCCACAGGGTAAATTTGAATTTTGTAGATTTTAGCCGAGTTTCATTTTGTACACCTAATAAACCTTGTTCATCCTTATTTTGTCAACCTTGAATTGTTAACCTTATCTATCTAACTTTTTTTCGACTTTTGATCAAACATTCATAGAGTATCTTATTCGGTAAAACTAGCGTTCGGTTTTAAGGGGTCGTCAAAAAACCGTGGGAGGGGGGGGGGGGATTTTAGTAAGTTTTCCATTTTCAATATGAAAATTTTTTCGAAAAAACTGCTCCCTACGTCGTGTAGATATTCCCAAAATAATGAGAATGAGCTTTTGTAAAAAAATTTTCGACGATTTTTAGTGCTCAAATATAGGAAATTACTTCTAGGGGTGAAAGTGCTGCGATCTATTGGATTTAAAACAAATAAAGGGTGTAAATTAACCTAAACGTAAAGAATTAGGTGTTTTTTAGGAAAAAAAAAAAACATTAAATAGGGAGATTTTAGGGCGGAAAATGAAAGAAAATTACCTTTATGCCATTACAATTATGTTTAATTGGAGTTGAAATCCACCGAAACTCAGGTAAAATTTGGGTTTCGTGGTGCACAGAGGAGGAAGGAAAACGCGCTACCCCTTCAATAAAAACCAAAGCTCTGGTAAAACTGGAGTTTTTGGAGTTTTTTGGGCTAGTGTGCATAAAAAACGCCGGATTATTTAAATAAAAAAAATTTTTTTTCTTCAACTATTGGAAGTTCCTTTTATTAGGTGTACAAAATGAAACTCAGCCATAGGGTAAAGAATTTTGTAGATTTTAGCCAAGTTTCATTTTGTACACCTAGTAGTTCATTTTTTCAAAATTTTGAACATTTTAGGCGTTAAAGTCCATCTATTGAAGTATAACCATTAAGAAGGTTAATTTTTAAAGGCTTGTAAATCGTAAACCGTTACAGATATTGAAAAAATGCACTAAATAAAATCTGTTGGAAATTTAATTCTCTTTAATTTTTATTCTATTCATTTTTTCTCTAGGACGCACGTTTTCAAGATAAATTTATTTTTAAATTATTTTCCGAAAATGGTGCATCCTAGAAAAAAATAATTAAGTGCAAATTTATAGAGAATTAAATTTCCTACAATTTTTATTTATTAGGTGTACAAAATGAAACTCAGCCACAGGGTAAATTTGAATTTTGTAGATTTTAGCCGAGTTTCATTTTGTACACCTAATAATTGGGTTGAAAGCATTTGGAGCGTTTGTTGTCTTGCAACCTTTTTCACGCTCATCTAGGGTCACGAAAGTTCGATAATCTATTTTTAAAAATCTCAAAGTTTCGTAATTTGCAAATCTCAGAATAAAAGAAGAAGAAGAAAAAAATGCGATAAGTCACGAACGTAACCATAACGCGAATATTGCAGTCATAAAGCAGTCAAGCACCCTTGAAAACGATATTTTAATAACTTATTAACAAACTTTTACTTTTTATTTCAAGGATTCTTTTGATAAAAGGCCGCCTTAAAGGAAAAAAGCTAATTCGATTATAGCTTGAATATAAAAAAAAAGTTGAAATTATGTAATTTTATGTTTTTATTATAAATCCTTGACGGATTAACCGGATTATTTCAGAATCTCTTTGTTTGAGGTCAACTTACAACTTTTGTTTCCGACAGTTTTTCCATTTTTCCGGTCACGTGCTTGAAAAAAAATTTTTAGGAGGGAAAACGAAACATTTGAACGCTTTCGGTGCACCGTCGGACATAAACTTGGACCAGAAGAGCCTCCAATAAGATAAAGCCTCTTCAAAGATAACACTTTTTATCTAAACTTGTCAAAAAAATCCGTATAGTAGGGGTAAGGAAAAAAATTCAAACAAAAAACGAATGCAGCCTACAAAATTATCATAAATAAATAGATTATCCTGTCATTTTAAATAATTTTTATAAAAAAGAAAAGTTGCGGTGAAATAGGGAACTCTGTGACGTCACGACATCCCGCTCCCCAAGCAGTGGAGTAGTTCCAAAATCGGCCGTGACAATTCTTGACGTCAGAGCGCTTCAGAATGAGGCGCCGGAATTTAAATTTTTAGGGCTATACGAGAAAAACACCTTAAAATTGACCAAAAGTTGGACAAATTGTTGAAGAAAGCACCCATAAAACCGGGAGATAAGGTACCTAGGCAAAGTCTGTAGAAAAACTGAGAAAAACGCCCTAAAATCGAGTAAAAAGGGGACGTTCTTTTTTAGTCTAACACAGTCTCAGGTGTCAGAAGTGGGATGTGTGTTTTCATGGCACCAAGAGGAGCTTCGGAAACGAGGGAACGGCTTCCCATTTGCTTCAAAATGTACCTCATTCCCTTCTTATTTTTCAGAGGTTTAAAAGAAAAAAAAGAAAAATTTTATTTTTTTTAGGGAGGTTTCAATAAAAATAAGTGATAAAGAACTAAAAACGTACCATTTTTAACGAGGTAAAGAAAGCCGTTATTCTTTCATAATGAGATGAGACGAGAATGACAACTAAGGCGGGACAAGTGAGTCATTGATTGTCAATTCGAAGCAATCGATCTAATAATACCTTAAGGACAAATAAATCGTAGAGCACCAAAAAGAAATAGATTATTTTTAGATTTTCCTCCCAACATGTTCATGATTTTTTTTAAAAAAAAGGAAGCCTAGGAAGGTAAGAAAAAATTATTTCATGTACCTGTATTTCATAGCAGGATTTATTTTTGCTTTTCCGAAATTTCCAGGGCATTTCCTCTCTTAGCACCATCGGCAAACGATAAATTACGACTAAAAATCTTTAGGAAGAAAAACTGTTTATCCAAGTGTGGATGTTTTTAATTTATGAGTGGTGGGGAGAGGATATTCGATTTTGATATCATCGTTTTATTAGAAGCTCAAAGAAAACTTGAAGAGATGAAGGTTTGTGTTATTTTTGTTGTTGTAAAATTCAAACTTACGTGACGTCCATTATTCTCTTTGGACGGAATCCAAATTTTGTTTGAGGGAAAATAACGGGATTCTTATCGTGAAGATGAAATGATGATATGAGGTGTTGGGAAGAAATCAAGGCGCCAGATTAAAAAGGACCCATTTACAGGTGATCAGTGGTCAAAAGGTCTGGGTTCCTAAAGGATTTTTCCCCAGAATATTCCATCCGCAGAAGCCAGGATTTTCTTCAAAGTTGGCTTTGAAGGACCTATTGCAGTGTGGAGGGCTCTAGTCGCTAATTTATTAGGTGTACAAATTGAAACTCGGCTAAAATCTACAAAATTCAAATTTACCCTCTGGCTGAGTTTCATTTTGTACACCTAATAAATAGAAATTGTAGGAAATTTAATTCTCTATAAATTTGCACTTAATTATTTTTTTCTAGGATGCACCATATTCGGAAAATAATTTTTTTAAAAATAAATTTATCTTGAAAACAGTGCGTCCTAGAGGAAAAATGAATTGAATAAGAATTAAAGAGAATTAAATTTCCAACGATTTTATTTAGTGCATTTTTTCATATCTGTAACGGTTTACGATTTACAAGCCTTTAAAAATTAACCGTCTTAATGGTTATACTTCAATAACCTTCTTACATGGAGAAGGTCAACTTTTGATGGACTTTAACGCCTAAAATGTTCAAAATTTTGAAAAAATGAACTACTAGGTGTACAAAATGAAACTCGGCTAAAATCTACAAAATTCAAATTTACCCTGTGGCTGAGTTTCATTTTGTACACCTAATAAAATTTGACGTTATGGAGTTAAAAGAGTGAGAAATAAACCATGGACATGTCTTTAAAATATGTAATATTTAAAAAGAAGTTTCACTCTTCCAGCAGCAAAATATTCCATTTTTTTAATTCTGTTATGATATGATAAGAATATTTAGTGTCCAGTCTATTGTAAAATTTAACGCTGAGTCCAAATATGATCCCAGAAATCCGAAAATGTCAAAAAAAGTTGAAAAATCTACGATTTTTGTAAGAAAAAAAAACTTGGACACCTAGACAACTTAGGCTTCAGCGTCTGGCTATACGAAAAATTAATGAAAAAAAGCTTCTTTTTCAATAGGTTTTTTTATTTTGTTTAGACTTGGATAAGTAACGTTTCGTGTAGTGACCGATAAAAGCATCGATCGTGCCCCCAACAGTCTTCATGTCGTCTGCCCTTGTTTCTCCGCTCAATAAAATATCTAACAAAAATTTTTTTTAATTTTTAAACACATTTAAAGTTATCTAATTATCTTTTTCCTTAATAAGCTTAAAACAATTTTTTTAAATTGAAAAAAGTTTAAATTGAAAATGTGCGAATTTTAAATTGGGAAACCGACCTTCCATTTTTCGGAGAAGAGCCGAATTGCTGTTTTTCTCGTTGATGACGACTTGACCAATCTGAGAATGAGCTGGCCCATCGCCAAAGGGCCGACTGCCGACCCAAACTTTTATTTGTTTTCCCTCGCGTTTCAAAGTCAAAATAACAAAAGCGAGACATGCGCTCTTCCCGCGTGTTGGGAAATAGAAAAATCCTTTCTTATCAATCTTTTATCTATTGATAAGAGCGAATTCTAATTAAAAATCATAAAATTTCAAATAGCAATAATTTTTCTTCGAAAAATCTTTGTCCCTCCACTAATTTTTTGTCCTTAGATTCTTTGGATTTCTAGTTATGACTTTTTGTGACATCATGAACTTTTCAGGGACGAGTTTCGAGGTCGAAGACAAAAGGTTAACTTTTTATTTTTTAAAAAGACACAATTTTAAAAAGTAAATAAAGGCTTTTTTGTTTACCTAAGGAAGGAAATCCGTTATTTATAAGTTGAAGTGCCCGGGAACCGGAACAAACAATTTATTTTCAATGAAAACCGCGTCAAACTGACTAGAAAAAAAAAAAATACGATTCTCTGAATTTTTAAACGATAAGCCTTTGACCGCCCCCCTCTTCCTTATTATAACTTTTAAACAGATTTGCTATTGAGAAAGAAACCTTGAGATGGAACGTAAACTATTTAAAAGAAGTCATAAGGACCACTTGAAAGTCTATTTCGAAAAGGGCTATTTCGAGTGTAAATATTTGAAGTGTTGCTTCGACTTGCTGTTCTCGAGGTTCGAAATTTTCGATTTTTTTTTTCTCCGGGAAATAAGCCAGAAGATCCGGGTTTTTCATTCATTGACGTAGAAAGAGGGGGATTACTCACGAAATTCTTGAAGGCGGAGAATTTTTAGACGTCGCACTTATGCCAAAAAAAAATTTCTTTCGTTCCCGGAAAAAAAAATTGATTTAGAAATTCTAGAACGTTCGAGCGAGGTTTTTCCGGATAAAACCACCTGTGGGTGTTTCATTTGAAGAATAGTTTTGCACGTGTGACGTAACGATGCGACCGGAATTCTTTATGTCGTTTAAAATGGTGTAAAGCATTTTAACTGCACCGGGAAATGAAGTCATCAACGGTTTTTCATAGGACGTTGAATTTTTTCTTTTTCCCCCTTTATCCTGTATTTTATAAGAGCAATGTGCATGGTCCGGACCCTTCGAAAAGTCTCACCGAGAAGCGGTTTTTATGTTTTTCTCAAATATCTGAATAACTATTAGGTTTACAGCAAAAGTAATAAGTATAAAAATATTCCAGATTAAATTTCCAATAAAAAGTATTTAGCACATAACCTTGCTAAAGTGAACAGTTTCGGAGTTACATGTCGTCAAAAAAGATTTTTTTTGTTAGACACCTTATATCGAAAACAACTGTTACGACTCATAACTCCAAGGGAGTTCACTTTAGCTAAACACTTTTTGTTCAAAATTTAATATATCAGGTGTACAAAATGAAACTCAGCCACAGGGTTTTGAAGTTGACCTTCTCCGTGTAAGAAGGTTATTGAAGTATAACCATTAAGAAGGTTAATTTTTAAAGGCTTGTAAATCGTAAACCGTTACAGATATTGAAAAAATGCACTAAATAAAATCTGTTGGAAATTAATTCTCTTTAATTTGTATTCTATTCATTTTTTCTCTAGGACGCACTGTTTTCAAGATAAATTTATTTAAAAAAAATTATTTTCCGAAATGGTGCATCCTAGAAAAAAATAATTAAGTACAAATTTATAGAAAATTAAATTCCTGCAATTTTTATTTATTAGGTGTACAAAATGAAACTCAGCCACAGGGTAATTTGAATTTTGTAGATTTTAGCCGAGTTTCATTTTGTACACCTAATAGATTATTTTTAAACTGAATATTTTTTACTGTAAACCTCATCGTTTTTGAGATATTTGGGAAAAACTGATAAAAACCGCTTTTGGACACCCGCGCTCTGCCAAACATTCCAGTCACCAGATAGATCATTTATTGAAAAAAGGTTTCCCGAAAGATTCGGCCATTTATTTGCCTAATTGCGCGGTGCTAAATGGACATTCACTTTTTACTGGGTTGAAAGGTCGAAGGTTTGATTCCCTCCTTGAGCTCTCACCTAAGGAAAGATCATTCTATGCCCTCAATGGGAGAATTTGTCGTGAAAGTTGGGAATGGTGTTGATCTTGGTTGAAATGGCTTTGCTGCTAGTCAGACAATAGAGCAAGGACTAACCTGAATTTTGTTGAGTGATTTTTCAGCAGTGACGCCGTCCATTTCTACTTTGGCTCTCAGCTGCTGCTGCGCTTGTGTTTCCTGATATGTGACTTCTCCGGACTGCATCCTTTTCATACCGAACGCGTTGGCGAGCGTCCTCTCGGCACTGAAACCGTCGCGGACGATCCGATTCGAAGCTTTCCCCGCGATCATCTTCTGACTTAAAATCGCCTCCGGTGAAATCGCACGGCACTCAGGCGGCGAATCCTGATCTGGAAAGGTGACCAACGGCTCCTCGCAAGGGCTCGTGCAAACTTCGGACTCGCTGCACTCTTCGACGAGGTCCTCCACTGAACTTTTCATTGAGTTGAAACTGCTTAAACTTTTCATCTCGGAAATGCTCGATTTGAGCTCGGACAAATTCGCTTTAAGCGTCGACGCGCTCATTATCTTCTGCGACTTGGCCACTCTTGAACTCGTCGTCGTCGTCGAACTGCTGCTCATCTAAAAAGAATAAAAGGTACATTTTTAATTCTCACGTTCCCCACTCATCCGGAAAAAAACTCCCACCTTCTTCAAACAAAAATCATCTTTATTTTTAAGTTTTTCTTCAGTTCCGACTTGTCGAGACTTCAAGAATTTTAAAGGCAAGGTCAAAAATTATAAATAATCCAAACTCCTTTTTTATCTTTTCGGGGTCACCGACCGCACTTAAGCAAAAAAATCGCAATCCTGGCCATAAACAACGAAAAATCTCTCAGAAATGTCGAAAAAAGTAACTTTTTTCACAAAAATAGAACAGATACTCCAATGTGAGAGCTCTTTATGAACTATAAATTAAAACCTTTGTTCCAACCGCTGTTTGAAACTGGTTTGGAACTCTTGAAGCATGCACAGAAGGATTTGGACGTCATATTTACGTCGTTCAAATCGTTATTCCGTCAAATCTGAACGTGCAGATCCTTCGGCGCATGCTCTAGGAGTTTCAAATCAGTTTCAAACTGGGGTTGGAACAAAGCTAAAATATTTTACGGTCAAAAAAACGACTTCCCTGTATCGAATTTCTCGTAATGTACCCACAAATGACTAAAGATTCTACTCATTAATATTCATGAGTGTGAATCATTTCTTCCCGTTGCATTTCTCGGGACCGGTTTTCGTTTGACCTCTGCTGGTTAAAAATATTCACCTGTTGCGAAGACAGAAGTTGTGACTGCGCGGTGGCAGTCACTCCTGCTAGCGACGCCTGTAAGTCTTTGACGGGTGATCCATTTTTCGAGTCGTTCCCGTCCCCGTTTTCAGTCCCTTCCAAAGGAAACTGCGGGATCTGGAAAAAAGAAAGGAAGACATTAACGTCATTGATAAACAAAAGTTTTTTTTAATTCTCGACCTCGGCTTTATTGCTTGGCAGACAAGCAGACTCAGCCGTTCAAAATCTTAAACATGACTTAAAACGGTTATCGCGGACCTTTTTCCTTTTTTGACGCAAAGAGCTCCTTTTTTTATTGCCAGCAATTCTATATTTTCCCTTCTTAAATTTTTATTGCTTTCTAGTTCTGCCAGACCTTAAAACCAACGAATCTGGTTAAATACCCCTTTTAAAAGCCTCGAAAAGAGCGGTTTTTTTTCTGCCTAAAAACTCAATAAGACTTTTTGTCCAATTTACCAAATTTGCCAAAAAACGCTAAAAATCAGCATCTAAATTGTGGAAAATATTAAAAAGTTGTTCTTACTGAATGTTTGAGAGTTGCATTTGCCTTCTTCAGAAAAGGTAATTAAGATTTTTTTTTTTTTAAAGTCCAAAACTAATATAATACTGTCAAGTATATAGCCAAAATTAATTTAACACCTTTTAAATAATTAATATAAAGAAACGTTCATAACTTATTACCCCATAGGAAATGCACGTTACGTGCAGAAATTATGTAATGTTTTTTCTTGAATGTCCCGTGGAAAACGCTTATTTCGCTCATTTTCTAGAAACCTAGACAAAAAAATTTTTAAATTCTGCAAACCGATCGATATCGGAAAAATTTTTTTGGGTCGAATTTTCGTTTAAGGAAGGGGGGGGGGGGAGAAAAATAGCCGCAACCTGGCGAATCAAAGGGTTTATAAATAAGAAAAGATAGAAACTAAACAAATGGTTTAAAAATAAATGGAAAAGGCCTCGGAGTGGATCAAGTTCTTCGTCAGGTCAAGGGATCGTAAAAAAAAAAAATTGTTTTAAACATCCATTTGGTCAAATAGTGTAATTATTAATCAACCATTTCCTTGAGACTGCATTTTACTAGTTTCTGTCAATATTCCATTTCCTTTATAAAATGATGTTCTTTGGTTTTACGACTTAAACGGTTTTTAAGAAACCTAAAATTGAGGAATTTCGACGGTGATTTCCCTTAAAAACGAAATTATTTTCCCCACTAAATTGCTCTAAATTTGAGTGAAAGATTTAGGACAAAAAAGAAAAAAAATACACGTTTTTAGGCGTTTTTTTTTCTCGGTTATCAGGCCTAAAATCACTCTTTCAAAGCGTTTTCCACGACCATTGAATCAGGAAAAACCACTTTCATATTTTTAGGTTGTTTTCTTCATGTGCCTTTAAAACACCTTTTCTCCGGCGTTTTCCAAAGTTTTTACCCTCAAAAACACTTTTCCTTAGCGTTTTCATTCATTAGGAATACCCGTTTTTAAGGCCATTTTTCTCGGTTCCCCGAACACCCTTTCTGGGGCCTTTTCCGTTGTCTATCTTCTTCTTCTACTAAAAGACGTTTTTACCCAGATTTCAGAGTTTTTGAAGGAAGAAAAAGTTTATTTCGACCCTAATTTTTAGTGTTTTAAATTTAAAAGTGAGCGTTTTCGCATGATTTTATGAAAAATTTAGAATTAAAGGCTTTACCTGAAAGGCGGTTTTATGGTTTTTTAAATTGAAAAAAAAAAAATTTTTTTCACAAGAATTCAGTGTTTTTAGACTTTTTGCCTCAAAAAATTAGATTTTTTTTTGTCCAAAAATAGGAAGAAAGGTCTGGGCCTTGAAAATGTTAAAGGATTATTTTTTACTTTTTGACGAAACTTTTTTAATATTTTCATCACCCCTAATTTTATTTATTTTAGCCTTTTTAGGTATTTGAAGATGTGAAGGAACAAGATCTAAATTTGCAGTCCTTTTAGCTTGGAAAAAAAAATTTTTTTTTTCCCACTCTTGGTCTTTGGGAAAAGAGTTAATTTTTTGGGGCGATTATGAAATTTTTCGAGTTGAAATAAAATAAGTTTACCTTATAAATTAGCTGTTTGGTTAACGGATTAAAGCCGGAGACGAGGCCGACCATTCTGACGGCTTCTTTAGCCTTTCCTCTTCAATGCCGGAGAAAACAATGAAACTAACAAGTCTCTCCTCACACCAATTCTCGCGACTCGCACTAATTTATTTCATTTTCTTTCGCTCTCCTCAATCAAACAACTAGCCACGCACCGTACCCCCACCCCCAACAATTTTTTTTTGTTTTTTACTTTTTATTCGACGAATGCGAAAATAAGAAAACAAAAAAATTAAGAAAACGTATGAAATGCTAACCTAATTTCTTATAAAGAAAACAATAAATTTTTATGTTTCAAAGGTTCTTATAAACAACCTAAAAAGGCGTAGAAGAACTAGAAAAACTTAATTTTACCTTCAAAAAAATTAATCCTCTTTAGAAAGTCTGAGCTCATTTTAAATTCAGTTTTTTTTTTAAGGGTTAAATAATATAAACGTCACTTTTTTTTAAAATTCAAATTAAATTCTTTCAACTTTTTTATGCTAATTATCCTCATAAACATTCTATTTATAATAGGCAAAAATTTTAATGCCTCATTCTAAAAATATTTTAGTTTTTTTTTTTCATTCCTGTAAACAATACATTAATAATGTTTATAAAATATTGAAAACATAATAATAATAAAATATAGTTTGAAAACTTGCTAATTTATAGACGCTGATAGAAGCTTTAAAATAATTAAAATTAGGAAAAACGACAGTTTGTATCAGAAGTGGGATAAAACGCCGAAATTTCTAAAAAACACCGAATATACAGGGTGGCGCAGATTAGATTTTTGTTTTAAGCGGGTCTTTTTGGTTGCTTTTTGTGTCTTGGTATAACGAAAACACATTAACAACGACGTTTCATATCTGAAGTGGGAAATTAAGATTTAAAAAATTATCCAAAAAAACACTGGGTGTACCAGGTAACCTGTACAAAAATGTGGGTCTATTAAGCATTTTTGGTCAAAAAAATAATGAAAATAAAGTTTTAAAAAAACGAAGATTAGTATTAGAAGTGGGATGAAATGATAAAAATCTTTGTCTAAAATCACTGAATATACAGCGTAACCCAGGTGAAAAAGTACTGGTTTGAAGAGCTTCCAACGAAAACTTCCTTAAAGAGAAGTATCTATATAGGAGGGGGAAGTATAATGGAGGGGAAGTTTTAAACTCTATTTTGAATTAGTAAAATTTTAGAACAAATTAATGGGGTTAAGTAATAATTGTGAAAATGTGTCCCAAATAAATAGTCAAATCCTCGTGTTCGAATAGCACCGCTTTGCAATTTTTTCCCTTTCTTTCGCTCGTTCTAATTTTAAATTTAAAAAAAGAAAATTCCGATTGATTTTCGAAATTTCTAAATCAACTTTTTTTGCGATGACCTACATTCGATTAAATAAAAAAAGGACAATGGTTTAGATGCGGAGATATTCATCATGAGGATGATTCAAATGTGACAGGAAATGCAAGTCGTTCAAAATATGAACCCTTTTTCCGAAAAGTGTTCGATTCATCCTCCATTAGTCACGAGTTCAACAATCTTTCGGCTTCTCCGGGCCGTAACGCCTTAATTACTCAGAGTTAACGAATTAATAGCCTTCTCCTTTATTAACGAGACGATTCATGATTTTTTGTTTACTAAATATTAGAACCATAATAAATAACACAATTCCATTACATTTTTGGCATCAGGAATAAAATTACTCTCCATGTACGGTTTTGTGAGGGTCATCCAGAGCCTGTAGAGGAAAATTTTGATTTCCGCCCGTCCAGAAGAACCTATCCCAAAAATCCGACATGTAGGGTACTGCAATAACTTCTCTTTGAGGTAGTTCCAAACCGCTCAAAAAATAATTCAAATTATGACTTATGTTGGCCAAAACGTCATAATTTATTAGGTGTACAAAATGAAACTCGGCTAAAATCTACAAAATTCAAATTTACCCTGTGGCCGAGTTTCATTTTGTACACCTAATAAATAAAAATTGTAGGAAATTTAATTTTCTATAAATTTGTACGTAATTATTTTTTTCTAGGATGCACCATTTTCGGAAAATAATTTTTTTAAATAAATTTATCTTGAAAACAGTGCGTCCTAGAGAAAAAATGAATAAAATAAAAATGATAGAGAATTGAATTTCCAACTGATTTTATTTAGTGCATTTTTTCAATATCTGTAACGGTTTACGATTTACAAGCCTTTAAAAATTAACCTTCTTAATGTTATACTTCAATAACCTTCTTACACGGAGAAGGTCAACTTTTGATGTTTAAAATGTTTAAAATTTTGAAAAAATGAACAAAATGAAACTCGGCTAAAATCTACAAAATTCAAATTTACCCTGTGGCTGAGTTTCATTTTGTACACCTCATAGCTAATGACCTGAACCCCAAACTCTTTTTATTTTAAAATTTAAATGAAAATAATAAAAAAAAAACTAACATTCTATTTCACAAAAATGTCGTAAATAATTAATAGCAACCTTGAGAGTCAAATGATTTTTTTTTCTTATCTAGTTTACAACGGAAATCTATTCCATTATAAAATAAAGAAAAAAAAATTCTGTCGATTATAAACGGGTTTCTTAATTAGTAAAAATATGAGAAAAACAATAGATTGTGAACGTTTTCTTACGACTTACTCACGTGTCTGTTTGTATTTGATTTGTTCTGAAATGAATTTTGAGAGGCTGTCGGCATCCTCGACCGATCGGAAACTGGTCTCAGCTTCGATTGCGATCCCTCCCACATCCCTCTCTCAAACGAGAAGACGTTTAAAACACATAAAAAAATACGTAAGAGAAGCGAGGAAGTCCCGCCACACACGCACACAGACACACGTCGAACCGCCGCTATTTCGCTCCCCCTCTTTAGAAAACGTTCCCAGGTTTACCCCTTCTTGTCTTTGGCTATTCCTGGACCAAACGCATTTGTTCTAGGCCTTAAAAAAAATAACATACCAACATTTTCTTACCATATGTTATAAATTTTTTTAAACAAGTCGCCCCTAAAACCAGTCAAAAAAACTTAGGTACCTACTAAAAAAATATCCAAGAAAATTAGGGGTTTTCGGCCGAAAACTGGAGGAAACTTAAAGGAAGTTAATATTAGGTGTACAAAATGAAACTCAGCTACAGGGTAAATTTGAATTTTGTAGATTTTAGCCGAGTTTCATTTTGTACACCTGTTCATTTTTTCAAAATTTTGAACATTTTAGGCGTTAAAGTCCATCAAAAGTTGACCTTCTCCGTGTAAGGTTACTGAAGTATAACCATTATGAAGGTTAATTTTTAAAGGCTTGTAAATCGTAAACTGTTACAGATATCGAAAAAATGCACAAAATAAAATCAGTTGGAAATTCAATTCTCTTTAATTTTTATTCTATTCATTTTTTCTCTAGGACGCACGGTTTTCAAGATAAATTTATTTTAAAAAAAATTATTTTCCGAAAATGGTGCATCCTACAAAAAATAATTAAGTACAAATTTATAGAGAATTGAATTTCCTAATTTTTATTTATTAGGTGTAGAAAATGAAACTCAGCCACAGGGTAAATTTGAATTTTGTAGATTTTAGCCGAGTTTCATTTTGTACACCTAATATTTCTACCAATCAAAAATTGTTCGAAAAATTCAATAACAAAAATGAGTTTCTTATTCGAAAGGCGTAGAAAATTCCTGCAAAAATCTTGTTAATAAAGAGTTGATTTTTAATGGGAAAAACGGGTGTTTTGCATGTTTGATTGATTTTGCCCCCAAATCTGCTGAAAACTTAAGATAAAACGTCAACTTCTCCATCTCTTCAATGATATTCTACCCCATTTTCGAACCTCTACGATCGTCGTAAAAATGTTTTATTTAAAAAAAAATTATATTTACTCAACAAATTATTTTACTTTTACTTTTTTTGCAATTTTTTTATAAACAAAAACGAGATTTTTGATTAGGGAGCAAAAATGACCTAATTTTGCAGACGCCCGTATCTCCGCAAATATTGACCCAATTTTATGAAATGGTAAGCTAAAAAATTTTTAGTTTTGACTAAAAAAACTAAATATTTTTCACGTTAAAAATAATATTATTTATTTACTTTTTTAAATAAAATAAAAAATAAATATCAATCTCAATCCCTTTTAGGAGCAATTTATTGACATCAGGCTTTACGTCCAACTACCTAATTTTAAGTCAATGTTGTTTCCATCGATATTTACATTTTTCGAGAGAAATAATCCGGGCCCACCAGAGAATTCGAACCCATTAAGGTACATATTAGGTGTACAAAATGAAACTCGGCTAAAATCTACAAAATTCTTTACCCGTGGCTGAGTTTCATTTTGTACACCTAATAAATAAAAATTGTAGGAAATTTAATATAAATTTGTACTTAATTATTTTTTTCTAGGATGCACCATTTTCGGAAAATAATTTTTTAAATAAATTTAACTTGAAAACAGTGCGTCCTTGAGAAAAAATGAATGGAATAAAAATTAAAGAAATTAAATTTCCAACAGATTTTATTTAGTGCATTTTTTCAATATCTATAACGGTTTACGATTTACAAGCCTTTAAAAATTAACCTTCTTAATGGTTATACTTAAATAACCTTCTTACACGGAGAAGGTCAACTTTTGATGGACTTTAACGCCTAAAATGTTTAAAATTTTGAAAAAATGAACTACTAGGTGTACAAAATGAAACTCGGCTAAAATCTACAAAATTCAAAACCCTGTGGCTGAGTTTCATTTTGTACACCTAATATTTACTTTTTTTCTTTGTTAATATTTTTTTTGAGAAAGAAGGTGGGGAAAAATTTAAAAGATATTTTTAAGTTATTTCAAAATCTTCCTAAAAAAGTTGTTTGGGTTTTTTCCGTGTCTATCCATTTTTTGTGCATATTTTTATAAAACTATTCGATTTGGTCTTCATCCAAAATATTTGGTTCAGATAAACAGAAAAAAAAATGTTTTTCTCTCTTGTTGCATTTGTCGGACAATGAGAAAAGACGTACGATATCAGTTTTTATTGGAATTAACCCAATTTTGAATAGAAAGAGGCCAAGAGCACATAAAGAGCCAGGTGAAAAAACGGTGCCAAGCACGTATAAAATAAGATACCGAACTAATAAACCCGAAAATCTCGGAATCTTTCAAAGATAGGGAGGATGATGGAAATTTGAGACTTCAATATATTGTCTGGGGAAAAACCTAAAATTTCCGCGAGTTTTATCTTCAAAGAATAAATGGTTCACCACCTTCACAAAAAAAGCCATTTGGAAAATAGTTAAAAAGCCCAAAAACTCGCTGAAAGGGAGTTACCATTGCAAAATATCGTGAAAAAAGTGGGTTTCTCCGAAGAAAAATCAGCACTAAGTCTCGAAGATTCGTCGTCTCTTATCGCTCCTTCGCACAAATACCGAGGAAAACGCCCTATGAGGGTTTATGTGTCAAATAACCGTGGAAAATTCCCAGAAACCCTTTAAGAAAGGAAAAGCAATGGTCAAAAACCGATTAAAAGAGAGTTTCTTGGCTGAAAGATCGAGGAAAAATGAGGGTTTTCCGTCGAAGAACAGAGAAAACCTTCCGAAAACTCCTAAAAAGTGGTTTTTTCGGTAGACAGTAGCGAGAAACTCGTAGAAGGGCGTTCATTTGCCCAAAGATCGAGGAAAACCTCCGAAATTTAGACAAAATGAGGGTTTCTTTGTTGAAAAACCGATGGAAAATCCGAGTGTGAAGGGAACACGATTTTTCCTTGCTCATGAAAGTAACAAAATCCTTGGCAATTACCGCAAAATAAATGAGAAAAAAGGCAAATTCTCAATAAATCAAAGACGATAAAATGCAAATATTTGATTGGCACAAGAAAAAACCCAGAAGCAAATGCTAATATGGACACGATCCATTGTCTTGTCGTGATATCATTAGCAAGAAAAAGAACCCAGAATAAAACATTCATAAGAAAAATTCTCTCTGGATTTATTTATAATTTGGATAAATAGATCGGAAGGAGGCCGGTTCTCCCGAAGGACACCGGAAGGTGTTGAAGAAAAGCGCGGGCGTTGAAAGATGGTCGAAGGCTCGTCAGAAACCAATAAATCTTTATTCAGACCCATTTTGTTTTCTTTAAAAAAAATGCATCCTGCCTTTAAATTTTTTTAAAACCCATTTTTTCTCACATAAAGCGGTTAAAATACTAAACTATTTTCCTATTGTTTTTTTGATGCATCGGGAAGTGAAAATAGGAGTGTAGCCTGTGTGGGAAGACTTGAGCGGCCTGGCCTTGCCCCTTACCGCATGCCCAAACCAAACATCTTGCCTTTATTTATTTTTTATATTCTTTTTTAACCAGTTTGTTTTGATTAAAAAAAATTTAATTTATTTGAGAAACTTCGCGGCCGGAATTCAATCAACTTTTTTTTGTGGATGTACGTTGAAAACTGTAACATCCAGTCAAATTGAAAATTTGCTCGTTAGGATAATTTAAGCTTTCTCCAATCCTCTATAACATAAAAAAGTTTTAGATAAAGCTCAAAATCAAGCTAGAAATTTAGGGTTAGCTGGACAATACCTATCTGACATTTTAACCTATTGGGAAGGTTATTTGTCGCCGATCGATTTAAAATTCCGCTGGGAGCGCTCTTGAAAACCTCTTAGTCTTCTCGGTTCTTTGGTTAGAGCATAGACCACTCATTTTCTGTAATAACCGAATTTTCAATAAACCGGTTATGAGTCGTCTGTGGTAGAGTTAGTCACCTCACCATCAAAATGCTAGAATCCTAGAAAAAGGAAATTCAGCGATATCACACGCTTCTGAGCCTCTATAACGTAAAAAAGCGGTTTTAGAGAAAGCTCAAAATCAAGCTAGAAATCTAGGGTTAGCTGAAAATTTTATCTGGCATTTTTAACGTATTGGGAAGTTATACGATTGAATTGAATTATTCCACTGGGAGCGCTCTGGTAGAACCTCCTAATCTTTCAATCTTTGCGGTTCGTTCTTAGGTTAGAGAACGGAATATCACTCATATTATTTTGTTAATAACCGGATTAATTCAATGATTAATAACCGTTATGAGTCTTCTTTAGAGTTAGTTACCGCACATCGAAATGCTGATTTTTTCACTTTCCAGCCTTCTATTAGGTGTACAAAATGAAACTCAGCCACAGGGTAAATTTGAATTTCGTAGATTTTAGCCGAGTTTCATTTTGTACACCTAATAGCTTCTACTATGTATTTTAAGTTCAAAATATAGCTCAAATGCAATCGCCTTGCCTTTCTCTCCCCTTCAAAGTGCTAACGTCCTCCTCTTTCTCACTACCCCGCTTTCGGGCCCTGTATGGTTACTTTCCGAGCTGTGCAAGATTTTTTTCTGTGGACTTTTCCGTTGTTCGTTTTTCCATTTTCGCAATCGCGTACGTTGAAAATCTCGTTTTTGCTTATCCTAGACGCCCCTCTTGAGGCGGTATTAGTCATAATGACGTCCGAGCTTCAAGAAATTACAGACCTCCCAATAACCGTTTTCTTTATAATCGAGATCCGGTTTCGAAAAATTTTTCCGTCTACGATTCATCTCAAAGCAGGTGCTTATGTTTAGGCATCGCTTATCTCGATTAGAAAAAGTTGGTCCATGTCCGTCCTACGCACACGTCTCAAGGGAAGTCTTAAGAAAGAAAAAAAGTAAAACCTAAATTAAATCCAGACTTTATGTTAATTTTACCGAGGTGTGCCGTTTCCTGTGTATTCAGTTTGTTTTAATTACCCTCTCTCTTTGATATTTTTTCGCATTTTATTTCCATATTTCTCCGAGTAGGACGCTAATGTCCTCAATCATCCCCAAAGCTTTTTACCTCCGGCTTTTCTTATTTATTCATAAGTATATTTTTCATTTTTTTTTAAATCGGTTCTTCCTATGGGATGTCCCCTGTGCCCTCATCTTACAGTTTTATTTGACCTTAAAGGTAAAACGACTTAAACCACAAAATTAACTTTGGCATCGTTCCTGGCTAAATTAAGGTTTGATTTTTTTCAATGAAACCTTAAATATGAAAACATTTTTACCTTGATCAAATTAGCTTTTTTGTACTGGCGAGGTATCCGCGGCGGTATCTCGCACGTGGCGTGCATTTCGTCGACATAAACGAAACTTTTTTTTTCCGATGAAAAAAAATAAAACTCGTCTAGTTTTGTATGTTTTTTTACGTCATGTCTGCCATGACTAAAACCAGCCGCGGTACTAAACGCGTTCTAGGAACTTAAGAAACTCCCTCTCCCGGCTCCGACTTCCCCCCACGCTCTTAAAGCGTCTTCTTCTTCGCAGCCTCTTTGTCTCTTTCCCTTCCCGGATATTTCGGTTTTTGTTAAAAGTCAAGGAAACGATTTTTTTTTTTTTTTTTTTGACAAAATGGGTTTGAAAAAGCGTCAATTTCAAACAGTCGCGTCTACTCGTTAATTGAATATGACTTGCAAATTTCTTCGCAGAAAAAATAAAACAAATAAAAGAAGAAGTTTAAACAGACCTTTTTTCTTCTTGGAAACATTTTAAATTTTATTGAACTTTCCTTCAAAACCACTTTTGTTTGCATCGTTAGGAATTCAAAAAAAATGAATATGCAATTTTCCCAACTTCTTCTTATGGACGCAAAAAAACACTTTTTTTTTTTTTTTTTTTTTTTCAGTCAGGGTCTGTAAGGATTTTTTTATTGTTGGATCAATAGCACTATTTTCGGAAAATAATTTTTTTTAAATAAATTTATCTTGAAAACAGTGCGTCCTAGAGAAAAAATAATAGAATAAAAATTAAAGAGAATTGAATTTCCAACTGATTTTATTTGGTGCATTTTTTCAATATCTGTAACGGTTTACGATTTACAAGCCTTTAAAAATTAACCTTCTTAATGGTTATACTTCAATAACCTTCTTACACGGAGAAGGTCAACTTTTGATGGACTTTAACGCCTAAAATGTTCAGAATTTTGAAAAAATGAACTACTAGGTGTACAAAATGAAACTCGGCTAAAATCTACAAAATTCAAATTTACCCTGTGGCTGAGTTTCATTTTGTACACCTAATCCCCACAAAAAACACCCCGTGTAAAAAACACCCCGCCTCGCAAAAATCCTTTTACATCAGCCGGAAAAAGTTGTGATATCAACTTCCCCGCCCTCAAATGAGCGAGAAGAGTCGATACGCCCGAGTGGTAGGTACGATGATGTGAGAAGCATGATGCCCGTGCTCCCGTTTTCAATGCTCCCCTTGGCGGCATCGCGAAATGTTTGTTTACAGGGACGTAGTTAAGACGTGCTGTGCGTTCTTCGGGAAAAATCGTTAAGATTCAAACACTCAGACATACGTAGATGAAGGCGTAGTGTCATGTGTGAGTACGGGGGGGGTATGTGTATGTATGTGTATGAGGTGTATACTAGTGATTAGTTAGGAACTCAGTGATAACACAGTAATTCTTAAGCGTTCCAGGACGTTCCAGGGCTTGATAAATAACGGCAATCACTGATACAAAGCATTTCGCGATGCCGCCAAGGGGAGCATTGAAAACGGGAGCACGGGCATCATGCTTCTCACATCATCGTACCTACCACTCGGGCGTATCGACTTTTCTCGCTCATTTGAGGGCGGGGAAGTTGATATCACAACTTTTTCCGGCTGATGTAAAAGGATTTTTGCGAGGCGGGGTGTTTTTTACACGGGGTGTTTTTTGTGGGGATATCATATCTTTTTGTAGTTTAAATTCAAATGAATCGTAAAACTCCTAAAAGAACCGCGCGTTGTTTCAGTTGCCCTGTTTATGTTGTTGTTTATGTTTTATGTTTCGTTCTTTTTTCGTCAGTTCTTTCGTTCTTTTTAGGGTCGAATTTACCTTAAGGGGTCAGGAAGACCCATTTCCGAAATCCGACCTCTGGTGTAAATCGGATGTACAGAAGGCGCCTCAGACTAACTGACGATCGAAAAATGATCACTGGTCAAATTGACCCCAAGGGGTCTGGAAGACCCATTTCCGAAATTCGACCTTATAGTGTAAATCGGGTGTACAGCCGGCGCCACAGACAATGATCACTGGTCAAATTGACCCTGAGGGGTCAGGATGACCCATTTCCGAAATCCGTCCTCATTACTATACTCGTCCTCATTGCTAAACTCAGAAGGAAGCTCTGTGCACAATTTCAAGTCGATTGGTCTTGTCTCCAGGCTGTGTACCCGTTAAAGTGGCTAAAATTACCCTAAAATTTCAGTTTTTTGTTCCTAACTTTTTTTAAGTTAAGATTTCGGGTAAATCTTTCAAAAGGCACTGGCTCAAGTTGAAAGGAAGCTCTGTGCAAAATTTCAAGTCAATCGGTGCGCTAGGAGAGGCTGTAGCCTTGTCTAGCTGAATAAGAAGAAGAAGAAGAAGAAGAAGAAGAAGAAGAAGAAGAAGAAGAAGAAGAAGAAGAACACGGTAAAGGCGAAAAACCGGGTTTTCAGACTTTTATATCTCGGCTCCCTGTGGACCGATCGACTTGAAATTTTCAGCGTTTACTCATATCATATCAAAGTAAATCTGTAGCAAATTTCAAGTCGATCGGTCCACAGGGAGCCGAGATCTAGATACCTGAAAAACGCAAATCGTGACGTCCAGTAAACATACACTTGGTAGGTACCGTTTTCTGACGTCTTCGGACTGGGTGTTGCTTGGCGGGGCGGAACGCTACCGCGTTCCTAGATATTTTAGGACCCTTTTCTCATTTTGTCATCCAAATCGCCGATTTTTCTTAAATCTACCCATTTAATTGGATTCTTAGCAATTCCCCTCGATTTTCCTGAGAAAAAGAGGCAAATAAAAATTTGGCAACAAGAATCTCTTTGTAACCCGAGGTGGTTAATTTTTTTCCTCTCGCAAAGAAAGCTCCTTTAACCTCATGTTCCTTACAAGGGTAGCAAACTTTTCATTACATTTTTTAGATCGCGAAATTCCCCTAATCGCGTTTTTATTAGATTTTTCAGCTTTTGCCCCGATTTTATGGTTAAAAAAACAGCCCGTGTTGAAGGATTTTTTACTTTTTCCCTTGCTATTTCAGTGTTTTTGTGCAAAAAAACCTCTAACTTTTCTGGACTTTTGATCTTTTTTTAAATTTTAGCCCAGAGAACTTTTTAACCTGATCCAAGTGTGGCCGAGGACCCAATTTTCCGACTAAATGGAGTTTTCCCTCAGTTTTTTGTAGCTGGGAAACATCTTTTTTAGGTGTTTAATATTCTTCCTCTGTAGAATCATTTTACTATATTTTAGGGCATTTATCCAATGTTTCGTAACCCCCCATTTTATTAGGTGTACAAAATGAAGCTCAGCCACAGGATAAATTTGAATTTTGTAGATTTTAGCCGAGTTTCATTTTGTACGCCTAGTAGTTCATTTTTCAAAATTTTGAACATTTTAGGCGTTAAAGTCCATCAAAAGTTGACCTTCTCCGTCTAAGAAGTTTATTGAAGTATAATCATTAAGAAGGTTAATTTTAAAGGCTTGTAAATCGTAAACGGTTACAGATATTGAAAAAATGCACTAAATAAAAACAGTTGGAAATTCAATTCTCTTTAATTTTTATTCTATTCATTTTTTCTCTAGGACGCACTGTTTTCAAGATAAATTTATTTTAAAAAAATTATTTTCCGAAAATGGTGCATCCTAGAAAAAAATAATTAAGTACAAATTTATAGAAAATTAAATTTCCTACAATTTTATTTATTAGGTGTACAAAATGAAACTCAGCCACAGGGTAAATTTGAATTTTGTAGATTTTAGCAGAGTTTCATTTTGTACACCTAATACTAGATTTTTTTTTCAATTTTCCCCGATTTTTAAGCCTAGGTTATCGCTTTTCTCCTAAATTATCAATTTCTCTCACTATTTTGGCTGAAAAACCCATTCAAACTGAATTAACCGTATACCTACCAAGATCTTCTGGTCAAGAAAGTGCTGTTTTAGGTAGGCACCAAATTTTCAGTCATTTCGCACCTTTGAGAAAAACTAAATTTTTTGTGGCCCTTTTTTCCCCCTAGGAATTGGATAAAAATAGAACAGAAAATTAACTTCATTTATTGGAATCTTGATTTGCCTAACAATTAACAAACTAAATAAAGTTACAAAAAATACAGAAGTAAAATAACCATTTTTGTTTTAAAGAAAGCAATACATAAAAAATGACATTAAAAAAAGAAAAGCAAAAAAATAATTTTTGTTGTTGCGCTTTGAATACTGCACTTAAAACAAACTTTTGTCATCCTTTTGATCCTTAAGAGCAGCAGCTTTGAGGAGTCGGGTCCAAACCTGATCTTTTCGTTATATAAACTCGAGTAAATTCTTCAGCAACTGTCGGATGGATACCGACTGTATTACTTAGTTTTTTATAAGTTAAACCACATCTAGAAAAAAAATTAACATTAAAAGAAAAAAGTAGTTTAAAATACTTCATAGCAGCAGCAAATCCTTGAATAATCTCTCCTGCTTGAGGACCTAGATAATGCATCCCGATAACTTTCTGCTCGCCATCGCGGAGACAAATTGTCTTCAAATAACAACGAGCGGGATTTCTTTGAGGGACGAAAAACTCAAGAGGTTTATAATAAGCATGATATACCTAAAAAAACAATTCAATAACTTGAAACTAAGAAAAATAGAATAAAATTACTTCAATTTTGTCTTCTCCATATTTGGATTTGGCTGCTTCTTCAGATAAGCCGACACAACCATATTCAAGAGGAGTGAAAACAGTTGTCGCTACATTTTCGTAGTCCATTTGGACTTTACTTCCACCAAAAAGTCGGGCAGCAAGAAGTTTTCCAGCTTGAATAGCCACAGGTGTTAACTCAGGTCTTCCCTAAAAAGATAAAAATTAGTTTTAAAAAATTGTTTTTCTTGAATTCCCAGGGAATTAAGGACGGCCTGCTGCCTTAACTCCTTTAAAATTTGTTAAAAATAAATTAAAATACCTCTAAAACATCACCGACGGCGAAAATGTTGTCGATATTTGTCTTTTCGTTGGTTCCAATCAGCTTTCCTGATTGGCTCAATTTAAGGCCGACATTTTGGGCTTTGAGTTCTGCGGTCAACGGCCTTCTTCCAATCGCAATTAAAACAGTATCAAAAACTCCCGTGTGCTCAGAATTGTCCTAAAAAAGAAATTTAATTTAATTTAAAATTATTTATTTTTGTACCTTAGTGTCTTTCCACTTAGCGACAATTTCGCCGCTTGGCTTCTTAGAAAACGAAACGGGGACGCATTTATGAAGGAAACGGACACCCCTTTCGACCATTTCTTGGGTTATCAACGTCGACATTTGTTGGTCGAATTCGCGTAAAACGACAGATCGGACCATAACTGTCGTCTGGTATCCGAGACCTTGAAGAAATCCAGCGCATTCGAGTCCAATGTCTATTTTTGTAGTCAAGAAAAATGATCAAAGATGAAAAGAAAGGGATTATAGGTTAGAATATAGGAGGCAGTGGATGGCCTTGAAATTTATCAGTTGATAGGTTAGGATCGATAGGTTAACCCTTTCGAGACCGCAGGCAACAGTTGCCCAGCGGAAGCCTCTCTATTTCTTTAAGATATTTAATACTTTCGGCTCCCGTGGCGCTAGCCAGAAGTGAGGGGAAAAGTGCTGCGCAGAGAATCCGGCGTCAGACGTGGTCTCGAAAGGGGGAAACCAATGAGTTTAATAAATAAAAGGATACATCCTGCGCCAATGACAAGTGTATTTCCCGGGGCTTGTTTTAAAGAAAAGAGATCATCGCTTGATATACAGAGTTCTTTCGCTCCAGGCAAATCGGTATAGTTCGGCCGACCTCCGCAAGCAATTATTATATTATCGGCTTTAAGCGCTTTTTCCGTCCCGTCCTTCAAAACGGCAATAACTGTGTTTTTATCAGCCAGATGTCCATGAGCGTTGATATACTCGATTTTTCTAATAAAAAAAAATTATTATTTTTTTTATTAAATATTATTTTTATTACTTGTCTCTTAAAAGGACTCTGGTCACCCAGTTGACACTTTTCACATGATTTTGGACAGAAGTTATTAAATTATTCCAGTTTATTTTGATGCTACTGCGATCTGGGACTTCCCATCCAAAAGCTTTGGCATCCTATAAAAAAATTAATATTCTAATTTTAAATAATATTTTCTTACATGAAGGGCTTCGCCGAGAAGGGCTGCTTGGTGCATTAATTTTTTCGGGATGCATCCTACGTTGACGCATGTCCCTCCAAGACCCCAAGTTGTACCTTTTGGCGATGGCGTAACAAAGTCTAAAACGGCGACTTTTTTACCATAGCCGACGGCTTCTTTCGCTGCGGCAAGACCCCCGGATCCACCGCCAATTACAATCAGGTCATAACTTGTTCCTGTAAATTATTAAAATTAGATAAAATGGCTCCAATTTGAGATAATCCCCCAAAAAGTTCACAACTTCTTTAGGACTTTGATATTTTACATTTTTATTTATCAATTTATTTAGCTTTCGAGAGTTGCTCCAGACAAAAAAATGACTTAAGTAAACCTACAATTTACCAACAATTTTTTTTTAGAACTAAATGCTTTGCTGTAAAGTTGCTGGTCCACTATAGTTGGGACACCCTGTATATCTAACACTATATTAAGCCGTTTTCCGCAACTTGTTTGCCTTGAACTAATATTACCCAACACTTCCTTCAATAGGAATATAGTTATTTTTAGATTTTAGCCCTTGCAATTTTACTGGATTTCAGATTCCAAGGCGTTATTTTTAGATTTTAGCCCTTGCAATTTTACTGGATTTCAGATTCCAAGGCGTTATTTTTAGATTTTAGCCCTTGCAATTTTACTGGATTTCAGATTCCAAGGCGTTATTTTTAGATTTAGCCCTTGCAATTTTACTGGATTTCAGATTCCAAGGCGTTATTTTTAGATTTTAGCCCTTGTAATTTTACTGGATTTCAGATTCCAAGGCGTTATTTTTAGCCCTTGCAATTTTACTGGATTTCAGATTCCAAGGCGTTATTTTTAGCCCTTGCAATTTTACTGGATTTCAGATTCCAAGGCGTTATTTTTAGATTTTAGCCCTTGCAATTTTACTGGATTTCAGATTCCAAGGCGTTATTTTTAGCCCATGCAATTTTACTGGATTTCAGATTCCAAGGCGTTATTTTTAGATTTTAGCCCTTGCAATTTTACTGGATTTCAGATTCCAAGGCGTTATTTTTAGATTTTAGCCCTTGTAATTTTACTGGATTTCAGATTCCAAGGCGTTATTTTTAGATTTTAGCCCTTGCAATTTTACTGGATTTCAGATTCCAAGGCGTTATTTTTAGCCCATGCAATTTTACTGGATTTCAGATTCCAAGGCGTTATTTTTAGATTTTAGCCCTCGCAATTTTACTGGATTTCAGATTCCAAGGCGTTATTTTTAGCCCTTGCAATTTTACTGGATTTCAGATTCCAAGGCGTTATTTTTAGATTTTAGCCCTTGCAATTTTACTGGATTTCAGATTCCAAGGCGTTCTCAATTTTTAGCCGGGAAACCCCTTTCTTAAAAAAGTAATTTTCCTCAAATTTCTGGAACCGATTTTCGGGCGTTTTCCTCAACTTTTCAATACTACCAAACTTTTTCAGGCGAATTTCCACATTCCATTGCCAAAGAATATCACTTTCTATTGGATTTTGTGGAGAGCTTCCTCGTTTTTTGACCAAAAATCCCCATCTCTTCCTAAAAACTTATGAAAAAAGGACTTTTCCTTCAATTTAGCACTTCCATTATCATTTTTCTCCAAGCAAATGACATTTTTGCACCTTAAATCATCTTAAACTAGCATTAATATGAGTTTCTGGCTTCATTTTTAGCCTTTTTTTTTTTTTTTAGCATCCTTATACAATAGATTGGAATTTTAGGCTACTTTTGGGTTCGTTCACCTATCAAGGGCAAATCCTTACTAAGGGCTCTGGTAACATACAGGCTGACGGGGCGAAGGCTCAGTTGGGAAAGGGGGCGTGGTTTTGGCTCGGACTGTACACAATATGATTCCCTCTATCCCCACCAACGCACCCTCACCGGATCAGTGTAGGAGCGTCAAAGGAGCAGCCTATGGAGCGCGGGAGCGTTCCGCACTCCCATTTTCGAATAAAATAATGTCATTTTTTGGTTTATTAATCAACAAATTACATCAAATTGAATAAAATAAATTTATTGGAACTAAATACAGCATGAAAAGTGGACGTAACATAAAATTAGTAACGAACGAAAAAAGACGTTCAAACATCGCAGACACGGGAGCGTTCCGCCGGACAAAATTATACCTTCTCTGATTTTCCTCAAAATTTGCATACATGTAGAAAAGCATAAGCATAGACTGCATGAAAAGTTTCAGCTCGATCGGACGACTCTAACCCTGTGAAAAAAATTCACAAAGTCTCGCCCCGTGAGCCTTTTTCTACGGGCACTGGAAAATAAAGTTTTTCCGATTTCCCTCAAAATTTGCATGGATATAAAGAGAATACTAGTAGTCCATTCCCCAAGTTTCAGCTCGATCGGACGACTCTAACCCTGTGAAAAAAATTCCCAAAGTCTCGCCCCGTGGGCCTTTTTCGATCTGACACCGGAAAATAAAGTTTTTCCGATTTCCCTCAAAATTTGCATGAATTTAGAAGACAATACTAGTAGTCTATTCCCCAAGTTTCAGCTCGATCGGACGACTCTAACCCTGTGAAAAAAATTCCCAAAGTCTCGCCCCGTGGGCCTTTTCGACCGGAAAATAAAGTTTTTCCGATTTCCCTCAAAATTTGCATGAATTTAGAAGACAATACTAGTAGTCTATTCCCCAAGTTTCAGCTCGATGGACGACTCTAACCCTGTGAAAAAAATTCCCAAAGTCTCGCCCCGCCAGCCTTTTTCGATCTGACACCGGAAAATAAAGTTTTTCCGATTTCCCTCAAAATTTGCATGGATTTAGAAGAGATACTAGTAGTCTATTCCCAAGTTTCAGCTCGATCGGACGACTCTAACCCTGTGAAAAAAATTCCCAAAGTCTCGCCCCGCCAGCCTTTTTCGATCTGACACCGGAAAATAAAGTTTTTCCGATTTCCCTCAAAATTTGCATGGATTTAGAAGAGATACTAGTAGTCTATTCCCCAAGTTTCAGCTCGATCGGACGACTCTAACCCTGTGAAAAAAATTCCCAAAGTCTCGCCCCGCCTTTTCGATCTGACACCGGAAAATAAAGTTTTTCCGATTTCCCTCAAAATTTGCATGAATTTAAAGACAATACTAGTAGTCTATTCCCCAAGTTTCAGCTCGATCGGACGACTCTAACCCTGTGAAAAAATTCCCAAAGTCTCGCCCCGCCAGCCTTTTTCGATCTGACACCGGAAAATAAAGTTTTTCCGATTTCCCTCAAAATTTGCAGAATTTAGAAGAGAATACTAGGAGTCTATTCCCCAAGTTTCAGCTCGATCGGACGACTCTAACCCTGTGAAAAAAATTCCCAAAGTCTCGCCCCGCCAGCCTTTTTCGATCTGACACCGGAAAATAAAGTTTTTCCGATTTCCCTCAAAATTTGCATGGATATAGAAGAGAATACTAGAGTCTATTCCCCAAGTTTCAGCTCGATCGGACGACTCTAACCCTGTGAAAAAAATTCCCAAAGTCTCGCCCCAGCCTTTTTCGATCTGACACCGGAAAATAAAGTTTTTCCGATTTCCCTCAAAATTTGCATGGATATAGAAGAGAATACTAGAGTCTATTCCCCAAGTTTCAGCTCGATCGGACGACTCTAACCCTGTGAAAAAAATTCCCAAAGTCTCGCCCCGCCAGCCTTTTCGATCTGACACCGGAAAATAAAGTTTTTCCGATTTCCCTCAAAATTTGCATGGATATAGAAGAGAATACTAGAGTCTATTCCCCAAGTTTCAGCTCGATCGGACGACTCTAACCCTGTGAAAAAAATTCCCAAAGTCTCGCCCCGCCAGCCTTTTTCGATCTGACACCGGAAAATAAAGTTTTTCCGATTTCCCTCAAAATTTGCATGGATAGAAGAGAATACTAGTAGTCTATTCCCCAAGTTTCAGCTCGATCGGACGACTCTAACCCTGTGAAAAAAATTCCCAAAGTCTCGCCCCGGCCTTTTCGACTGACACCGGAAAATAAAGTTTTTCCGATTTCCCTCAAAATTTGCATGGATTTAGAAGAGAATACTAGTAGTCTATTCCCCAAGTTTCAGCTCGATCGGACGACTCTAACCCTGTGAAAAAAATTCCCAAAGTCTCGCCCCGCCAGCCTTTTTCGATCTGACACCGGAAAATAAAGTTTTTCCGATTTCCCTCAAAATTTGCATGGATATAGAAGAGAATACTAGTAGTCTATTCCCCAAGTTTCAGCTCGATCGGACGACTCTAACCCTGTGAAAAAAATTCCCAAAGTCTCGCCCCGCCTTTTCGATCTGACACCGGAAAATAAAGTTTTTCCGATTTCCCTCAAAATTTGCATGGATTAGAAGAGAATACTAGTAGTCTATTCCCCAAGTTTCAGCTCGATCGGACGACTCTAACCCTGTGAAAAAAATTCCCAAAGTCTCGCCCCGGCCTTTTCGATCTGACACCGGAAAATAAAGTTTTTCCGATTTCCCTCAAAATTTGCATGGATTTAGAAGAGAATACTAGTAGTCTATTCCCCAAGTTTCAGCTCGATCGGACGACTCTAACCCTGTGAAAAAAATTCCCAAAGTCTCGCCCCGCCAGCCTTTTTCGATCTGACACCGGAAAATAAAGTTTTTCCGATTTCCCTCAAAATTTGCATGGATATAGAAGAGAATACTAGTAGTCTATTCCCCAAGTTTCAGCTCGATCGGACGACTCTAACCCTGTGAAAAAAATTCCCAAAGTCTCGCCCCGCCAGCCTTTTTCGATCTGACACCGGAAAATAAAGTTTTTCCGATTTCCCTCAAAATTTGCATGGATATAGAAGAGAATACTAGTAGTCTATTCCCCAAGTTTCAGCTCGATCGGACGACTCTAACCCTGTGAAAAAAATTCCCAAAGTCTCGCCCCGCCAGCCTTTTTCGATCTGACACCGGAAAATAAAGTTTTTCCGATTTCCCTCAAAATTTGCATGGATATAGAAGAGAATACTAGTAGTCTATTCCCCAAGTTTCAGCTCGATCGGACGACTCTAACCCTGTGAAAAAAATTCCCAAAGTCTCGCCCCGCCAGCCTTTTTCGATCTGACACCGGAAAATAAAGTTTTTCCGATTTCCCTCAAAATTTGCATGGATATAGAAGAGAATACTAGTAGTCTATTCCCCAAGTTTCAGCTCGATCGGACGACTCTAACCCTGTGAAAAAAATTCCCAAAGTCTCGCCCCGGCCTTTTCGATCTGACACCGGAAAATAAAGTTTTTCCGATTTCCCTCAAAATTTGCATGGATTAGAAGAGAATACTAGTAGTCTATTCCCCAAGTTTCAGCTCGATCGGACGACTCTAACCCTGTGAAAAAAATTCCCAAAGTCTCGCCCCGGCCTTTTCGATCTGACACCGGAAAATAAAGTTTTTCCGATTTCCCTCAAAATTTGCATGAATTTAGAAGAGAATACTAGTAGTCTATTCCCCAAGTTTCAGCTCGATCGGACGACTCTAACCCTGTGAAAAAAATTCCCAAAGTCTCGCCCCGCCAGCCTTTTTCGATCTGACACCGGAAAATAAAGTTTTTCCGATTTCCCTCAAAATTTGCATGGATTAGAAGAGAATACTAGAGTCTATTCCCCAAGTTTCAGCTCGATCGGACGACTCTAACCCTGTGAAAAAAATTCCCAAAGTCTCGCCCCGCCAGCCTTTTTCGATCTGACACCGGAAAATAAAGTTTTTCCGATTTCCCTCAAAATTTGCATGGATTTAGAAGAGAATACTAGTAGTCTATTCCCAAGTTTCAGCTCGATCGGACGACTCTAACCCTGTGAAAAAAATTCCCAAAGTCTCGCCCCAGCCTTTTTCGATCTGACACCGGAAAATAAAGTTTTTCCGATTTCCCTCAAAATTTGCATGGATTTAGAAGAGATACTAGTAGTCTATTCCCAAGTTTCAGCTCGATCGGACGACTCTAACCCTGTGAAAAAAATTCCCAAAGTCTCGCCCCAGCCTTTTTCGATCTGACACCGGAAAATAAAGTTTTTCCGATTTCCCTCAAAATTTGCATGGATTTAGAAGAGAATACTAGTAGTCTATTCCCCAAGTTTCAGCTCGATCGGACGACTCTAACCCTGTGAAAAAAATTCCCAAAGTCTCGCCCCGGCCTTTTTCGATCTGACACCGGAAAATAAAGTTTTTCCGATTTCCCTCAAAATTTGCATGGATAGAAGAGAATACTAGGAGTCTATTCCCCAAGTTTCAGCTCGATCGGACGACTCTAACCCTGTGAAAAAAATTCCCAAAGTCTCGCCCCGCCAGCCTTTTTCGATCTGACACCGGAAAATAAAGTTTTTCCGATTTCCCTCAAAATTTGCATGGATATAGAAGAGAATACTAGGAGTCTATTCCCCAAGTTTCAGCTCGATCGGACGACTCTAACCCTGTGAAAAAAATTCCCAAAGTCTCGCCCCGCCAGCCTTTTTCGATCTGACACCGGAAAATAAAGTTTTTCCGATTTCCCTCAAAATTTGCATGGATATAGAAGAGAATACTAGGAGTCTATTCCCCAAGTTTCAGCTCGATCGGACGACTCTAACCCTGTGAAAAAAATTCCCAAAGTCTCGCCGCCGATCGATCTGACACGGAAAATAAGTTTCGATTTCCCTCAAATTTGATGGATATAGAAAAAACTATTTTCCCCAGTTTCAGCTCGATCGGGGCGAAAATTCCAAAGTCGTCCGATCGAGCTGAAACTTGGGAATAGACTACTAGTATTCTCTTCTAAATCCATGCAAATTTTGAGGGAAATTGGAAAAACTTTATTTTCCAGTGCCCGTCGGAAAAGGCCCACGGGGCGAGACTTTGGGAATTTTTTTCACAGGGTTAGAGTCGTCCGATCGAGCTGAAACTTGGGAATAGACTCTAGTATTCTCTTCTATCCATGCAAATTTTGAGGGAAATCGGAAAAACTTTATTTTCCAGTCAGATCGAAAAACGGGGCGAGACTTTGGGAATTTTTTTCACAGGGTTAGAGTCGTCCGATCGAGCTGAAACTTGGGGAATAGACTCCTAGTATTCTCTTCTAATTCTGCAAATTTTGAGGGAAATCGGAAAAACTTTATTTTCCGGTGTCAGATCGAAAAAGGCTGGCGGGGCGAGACTTTGGGAATTTTTTTCACAGGGTTAGAGTCGTCCGATCGAGCTGAAACTTGGGGAATAGACTACTAGTATTCTCTTCTAAATTCATGCAAATTTTGAGGGAAATCGGAAAAACTTTATTTTCCGTGCCCGTCGAAAAGGCTGGCGGGGCGAGTTTGGGAATTTTTTTCACAGGGTTAGAGTCGTCCGATCGAGCTGAAACTTGGGGAATAGACTACTAGTATTCTCTTCTAAATTCCATGCAAATTTTGAGGGAAATCGGAAAAACTTTATTTTCCGGTGTCAGATCGAAAAAGGCTGGCGGGGCGAGACTTTGGGAATTTTTTTCACAGGGTTAGAGTCGTCCGATCGAGCTGAAACTTGGGGAATAGACTACTAGTATTCTCTTCTATATCCATGCAAATTTTGAGGGAAATCGGAAAAACTTTATTTTCCGGTGTCAGATCGAAAAAGGCTGGCGGGGCGAGACTTTGGGAATTTTTTTCACAGGGTTAGAGTCGTCCGATCGAGCTGAAACTTGGGGAATAGACTCTAGTATTCTCTTCTATATCCATGCAAATTTTGAGGGAAATCGGAAAAACTTTATTTTCCGGTGTCAGATCGAAAAAGGCTGGCGGGGCGAGACTTTGGGAATTTTTTTCACAGGGTTAGAGTCGTCCGATCGAGCTGAAACTTGGGGAATAGACTACTAGTATTCTCTTCTATATCCATGCAAATTTTGAGGGAAATCGGAAAAACTTTATTTTCCGGTGTCAGATCGAAAAGGCTGGCGGGGCGAGACTTTGGGAATTTTTTTCACAGGGTTAGAGTCGTCCGATCGAGCTGAAACTTGGGGAATAGACTCCTAGTATTCTCTTCTATATCCATGCAAATTTTGAGGGAAATCGGAAAAACTTTATTTTCCGGTGTCAGATCGAAAAAGGCACGGGGCGAGACTTTGGGAATTTTTTTCACAGGGTTAGAGTCGTCCGATCGAGCTGAAACTTGGGGAATAGACTCCTAGTATTCTCTTCTATATCCATGCAAATTTTGAGGGAAATCGGAAAAACTTTATTTTCCGGTGTCAGATCGAAAAAGGCGGGGCGAGACTTTGGGAATTTTTTTCACAGGGTTAGAGTCGTCCGATCGAGCTGAAACTTGGGGAATAGACTCCTAGTATTCTCTTCTAAATCTGCAAATTTTGAGGGAAATCGGAAAAACTTTATTTTCCGGTGTCAGATCGAAAAAGGCTGGCGGGGCGAGACTTTGGGAATTTTTTTCACAGGGTTAGAGTCGTCCAATCGAGCTGAAACTTGGGGAATAGACTACTAGTATTGTCTTTTAAATTCATGCAAATTTTGAGGGAAATCGGAAAAACTTTATTTCCAGTGCCCGTCGAAAAGGCGGGGCGAGACTTTGGGAATTTTTTTCACAGGGTTAGAGTCGTCCGATCGAGCTGAAACTTGGGGAATAGACTACTAGTATCTCTTCTAAATCCATGCAAATTTTGAGGGAAATCGGAAAAACTTTATTTTCCGGTGTCAGATCGAAAAAGGCTGGCGGGGCGAGACTTTGGGAATTTTTTTCACAGGGTTAGAGTCTTCCGATGAGCTGAAACTTGGGAATAGACTACTAGTATCCTCTTCTAAATCCATGCAAATTTTGAGGGAAATCGGAAAAACTTTATTTTCCGGTGTCAGATCGAAAAAGGCTGGCGGGGCGAGACTTTGGGAATTTTTTTCACAGGGTTAGAGTCGATCGAGCTGAAACTTGGGGAATAGACTACTAGTATTGTCTTCTAAATTCATGCAAATTTTGAGGGAAATCGGAAAAACTTTATTTTCCAGTGCCCGTCGAAAAGGCCCACGGGGCGAGAGTTTGGGAATTTTTTTCACAGGGTTAGAGTTGTCCGATCGAGCTGAAACTTGGGGAATAGACTACTAGTATTGTCTTCTAAATTCATGCAAATTTTGAGGGAAATCGGAAAAACTTTATTTTCCGGTGTCAGATCGAAAAAGGCCCACGGGGCGAGACTTTGGGAATTTTTTTCACAGGGTTAGAGTCGTCCGATCGAGCTGAAACTTGGGGAATGACTACTAGTATTCTTTTATATCCATGCAAATTTTGAGGGAAATCGGAAAAACTTTATTTTCCAGTGCCCGTAGAAAAAGGCTCACGGGGCGAGACTTTGGAATTTTTTTCACAGGGTTAGAGTCGTCCGATCGAGCTGAAACTTTTCATGCAGTCTATGCTTATGCTTTTCTACATGTATGCAAATTTTGAGGAAAATCAGAGAAGGTATAATTTTGTCCGGCGGAACGCTCCCGTGTCTGCGATGTTTGAACGTCTTTTTTCGTTCGTTACTAATTTTATGTTACGTCCACTTTTCATGCTGTATTTAGTTCCAATAAATTTATTTTATTCAATTTGATGTAATTTGTTGATTAATAAACCAAAAAATGACATTATTTTATTCGAAAATGGGAGTGCGGAACGCTCCCGCGCTCCATAGGCTGCTCCTTTGACGCTCCTACACTGATCCGGTGAGGGTGCGTTGGTGGGGATAGAGGGAATCATATTGTGTACAGTCCGAGCCAAAACCACGCCCCCTTTCTCAACACTGAGCCTTCGCCCCGTCAGCCTGTATGTTACCTAAAACAATCATATGGTATCAAAACCTAAATATGCTTGAATTTTATAAGTTAACGAGCTCAAAACAACATGAAGAAAAGCCTAAAATTAAGGAAAAATCTCACCTAAAATACGACTTGAGGAAAAACTCCGAATGTTTTGAGCAAAAAAAAATGCTCTCGTCATTAAAAATTTCATGGCACCGTTCTCATTTCATTCAAAACTTTTAAAAATGAAAAATTTGACCCGAAAAATCACAAAGAGACGGACCGAAAAATTGGAAAAGCATCAAAGAGACATTACGCAACGTTTTTTTAAAAAGAGGTTTTTTTTTCTCAGTACATTCAGGTTTCAAAAAGCCAGGTTATCGTGTATTTTGAGACGTTCTAGTTGCACTTTTTAATAAAACATTTTTAGAAAAAAAGAAAATGAACAACGTACTTCTAACCGGGAGCAACCGCGGGATTGGACTGGGCCTCGTCAAGGCGATTTTGAAAAACGATAAGTCGAAAGCCAAACAAATAATCGCAACATGTCGTAAACCCGAAGAAGCGAAAGTAAGAGTTTTTTTCTAATAGACCACTTACCCTCAACAGATGCCATTTTTAAAATGAAGTTTACAACGGGCGTATCTCTTGAGTAATCAATAAAAAATAATTAAAAAGAGTGAAAAAACAACAATTTATAACATGCTGGGAAGCCGGGTTTCAAGGTTGTCTTCCCCCCCTACCAAAACTTAAGAAAACACCGGAATCCCCAAGAATGAGTAGAACTTGAGAAATATTGCGTTAGAATAATTGACTTTTAAATTGAGATAATAACTCTCTTACTATGTACTTAAACGTAATAGTTTGATTTAAAAAAATTAAAATTGTTTCTGTTTTCCAATTTTCAGCGCTTTTAGTGTCAAGATCGATATATCGATTGTTTTTTTATTAAAAAATTCAAATTTTCTGGAATAAATCATATTATAGAAATTATCATAGGCCTGAATTTCAGTTAATTAAAGTTGGCTTCACTGTACTTATGAATTACAGGTTCTAAAAATGGTGGTTTTATAGGTTCCAAAGTTAGGGAGGTGAGTTTGACGAATTTAGGTTGGCCCCACTGTATTTTTGACGTAGAGGTATCAGGTTTTAAAAATGGCGTCACAGTTGTAGAGGTTCAATATTTGGGTAGTTCAGTGGGAGGATGATGTCATTTTTGTTTTTATTGAAAAACGTCATTTTAAGGCTTGACTGCAGTTACAAAACCTTAAGAGGTCTAAAACAGCAAAATTTAGGCATTAAATAGCAAAATTGCTGTCTAAAAATACTGAAACTCCAAAGTCCGATGGCTCTTACTTGTGGGAACATCAGCTCCTGGCGATCCAGTCGGCGGTCTGCTACTTCGACTGTCAAAACTTCTGTGCTCATGAAAAAGCCTCGTTTTCCTCATATCCAAACTCTTCCAGACTCAATCTCAACTTAACTCATTCATTATTCAAAATGTTGAACTTTTTATTTTTATTATAAATCATATGAATTTTTTGTAATTTTTCCAGGAACTGCAAGAAATCGCGAAAACCAACTCAAACTTGCACATTTTGAAATTGGGTAATATTACTAAAAAGATGGTTCGACTTAATATTTTCTTTTTTGTAGATATCACTGATCTTTCGACTTTTAAAGAGTTTTCTGAAAATGTAAAAAATATTGTACAAGACGATGGGCTCAATATGCTATTAACAATGCTGGAATTGCTGGGAAATTTTTGAGGATTAATTTCGTCACTGCAGATACCTTAAAGGAACAGTTCTTGGTTAATACTGTTGCTCCAATTATGCTGGCCAAAGTAAATTTATTTACTAGTTTTAAGATTACTTTTTTTATTTTAAAGGAAATGGTACCTTTGCTGTGTTTGGGAGCTCAAAAAAGCGAAGAGCCTGTAAAGCTGCCATTGTGAACGTTTCGTCGATTTTGGGTTCGATATCTGCCAACGATGTAGGCGGTTATTACCCATATCGTTGCAGCAAATCTGCTTTGAATGCTGCCACACGATCACTGAGTGTAGATCTTAAGTCTAAAAATGTCGCCGCCATTTCGATCCATCCGGGTTGGGTGAAAACCGACATGGGAGGACCTAAAGCGCCTCTTGGAGTTGAAGAAGCGACTTCGAAAATCGTTGAAACTTTAAGCAGTTTAAAACCAGAGCAAAATGGAACTTTTCTCAACTACGATGGAAAACCTCTCAATTGGTGAATCAAAAAATAAATCAAATCTAGACTTGTAGGCCTTAAATGACACAACAAAGCTCAAAGTTCCTGTAAAATCTCTTCAACGCATTCTGTTGAAACTCTTGTCAACTTCAGTCCATAACCTTCCACGTTATAACCTTTCCATCATGGCGGCCAACATGAATGAACACATTGTCCATCACATTCTTATCTCGGCACAATAGAGCCTTAATGCTTTAAGGACTAGGGACCCTTAAGGGAACCTCCTCTTGGGTATCACATTCTTACCTCGAAGAGAAGGAATAAAAACGAAAAGCTTTTGTACTTTATATATTTATCACAGAATAAAATTTTTGTAAAACATTTAAAAAAGGCATTTATTGATTTAGCTTGTAAAATAAAATTTTATTTTTGGTTATTCAAGTCTTATTTTTTGCCACCTAGTTTAAATATAAAAATTAAATTTAAAACGAAAATATTTTAAGTGTTACCTTTTTTGCCGCCTTTATCACCACCACCTCCTTTTCCACCTTTGTCACCTCCTTTTGCACCACCTCCTTTTTTCTATAAAATTAAATTTTAAATTTAAATGATTTTCAATATTAAATATTACATCATCGGCTTTAGCTCCTCCTCCACCTCCTCCACCACCTAAAATATTTTTATGAAATGATAAAATTTTGATTTTGAAAAATTCTTACCTTTTCCTTTTCCCATGTTTTAATCGAATGTGGCTAGTTTCGCATCCAAAAAGAGACGAAGATGTTGACCAAGTCTTTTCTTGAAATAATAAACAGATTCGGTAGCCATCTTCGTGAAACTCTGTCCAAATGAAAGTTTGCCAAAAAAACGAATTTAAAATAATCTTCTTTTCAAGGGTGAGCACTTTCTAAAAGTAAAAAAATAAACGTTGAAGACGATTTTTAAAAAAGGGATTAGCACTAGGCAGAAAGTGATCTATTATTAGGTGTACAAAATGAAACTCAGCCACAGGGTAAATTTGAATTTTGTAGATTTTAGCCGAGTTTCATTTTGTACACCTAGTAGTTCATTTTTTCAAAATTTTGAACTTTTAGGCGTTAAAGTCCATCAAAAGTTGACCTTCTCCGTGTAAGAAGGTTATTGAAGTATAACCATTAAGAAGGTAATTTTTAAAGGCTTGTAAATCGTAAACCGTTACAGATATTGAAAAAATGCACTAAATAAAATCAGTTGGAAATTCAATTCTCTTTAATTTTTATTCTATTCATTTTTTCTCTAGACGCACTGTTTTCAAGATAAATTTATTTAAAAAAAAAATTATTTTCCGAAAATGGTGCATCCTAGAAAAAAATAATTAAGTACAAATTTATAGAGAATTAAATTTTCTACTTATAATAAATTTTCTTAATTTTAATAAATTTTTTTTATAATAAATTTTCTTTTATTTATTAGGTGTACAAAATGAAACTCAGCCGCAGGGTAAATTTGAATTTTATAGATTTTAGCCGAGTTTCATTTTGTACACCTAATACATACCTCAAGTTACTTAGGCCTCAAGAATACAGATCGTAAAAAAAATCTGCCTAATTAAATTACTTAGTTTTTCATAGACCTTACCTAAATTTTGTAATACGCCTAATGCGTACCTATTCTGGTTTTTTGTTAAAAAAAAAAAAAAAAGAAAGAAAAAAAACCTTGTTTTGCTCAATTTTTTCCCCATAGTCCCTTTTTACCCTATAGACATTTGTCCCAATTTTATTAAGTTTTTTCCTCTCTTTTCTTCTTTTGCGAATGGAAACACCTTTTAAACGGTTTTTAGTGTGTTTTCCAGATCGTTTGGTCAAGAACTTTTTATTTTACTAGGTTTTAAGGTGGTTTTGTCCAAGAAAACTCCCATTTTACGATAGATTATATTTAACTATTCATTTTTTCTCTAGGACGCACTGTTTTCAAGATAAATTTATTTAAAAAAAATTATTTTCCGAAAATGGTGCATCCTAGAAAAAAATAATTAAGTACAAATTTATAGAGAATTAAATTTTCTACTTATAATAAATTTTCTTAATTTTAATAAATTTTTTTTATAATAATTTTCTTTTTATTTATTAGGTGTACAAAATGAAACTCAGCCGCAGGGTAAATTTGAATTTTATAGATTTTAGCCGAGTTTCATTTTGTACACCTAATACATACCTCAAGTTACTTAGGCCTCAAGAATACAGATCGTAAAAAAAATCTGCCTAATTAAATTACTTAGTTTTTCATAGACCCTTACCTAAATTTTGTAATACGCCTAATGCGTACCTATTCTGGGTTTTTTGTTAAAAAAAAAAAAAAAAAAAGAAGAAAGAAAAAAAAACCTTGTTTTGCTCAATTTTTTCCCCATAGTCCCTTTTACCCTATAGACATTTGTCCCAATTATTAAGTTTTTCCCCTCTCTTTTCTTCTTTTGCGAATGGAAACACCTTTTAAACGGTTTTTAGTGTGTTTTCCAGATCGTTTGGTCAAGAACTTTTTATTTTACTAGGTTTTAAGGTGGTTTTGTCCAAGAAAACTCCCATTTACGATAGATTATATATTTAACCATAGATTTTCTATCGTTTTCCTCAATTATTCGGCCCAGAAACCCTTTTTTCTTAACTGAATAACAAAATTTAGCCCGATTGTACGAAGTTTTTCTCAGTTTTTTTTGCCAGAAAAAATCTTTTTCTATCAGATTTTTGTTTTTTTCCCGGACATTCTGGTCGAGAATCGTTCATTTGCCTATAATAATCATTTTAAATGAAATAGAAACAAACTTTCATGGTTATCCATTTCCACTGTTATTACGTCATCTGACGTCAACCCCCTCCCTTACTTACTTATCGCTCATTATCTATATTTATGATAAAGAAGTGATAAGATAATAAAAACAACGTGCATCGGCTTTTTGATTTGTCACGTACCACGCCCGCTATAAAATTACTCTCCAACATTATTAATTTACAACGTGCATCGGCTTTTTTGATTTGTCACGTACCACGCCCGCTATAAAATTACTCTCCAACATTATTAATTTATTTAGGAATTAATTTTTCAAAATGCCCGTTTTAAATAGATATTCGGTCACAAGCTTGGACGAGCTGGATTCCAAAATTGAGGAAATCTCTAGCAGGGATAAGGATGAAAATATTTTTTTGTGGTTCGTTGGCGCCGTCGAGGGCGACAAAAGCTGGTGCAGCGATTGCGTCAAAGGTTCGTATTCTGGATGGGACAAATTTTACTTTTTGTTGAGTAAAATGTAAATTTTTAGCTACTTTTCGACCTTGTAAGGTTTATTTTTCTACGGTTTTTTGGCCTCGGAAACTTTTAACCCCTATTATTTGGTGTTTTCTACAATTTTTTGCCCACGAACACTCTTTTTGATCGTTTCTTGCTGTCCATCGACTCGAGAACTCTTGATTTATATGGCTGTCTCTATTTCTCGGAACCTAGTAGCCCTTACACCAAATTTTAAGCCGTTTTACAAGTTTTTTAAAATAGTAATTTCCCGCTTAATCTAGTTTTTGGATTTTTTCCCTCAATTTTTTGCCCACGAGACCCAGTTATATTAGGTGTACAAAATGAAACTCGGTTAAAATCTACAAAATTCAAATTTACCCTGTGGCTGAGTTTCATTTTGTATACCTAATAAATAAAAATTGTTGGAAATTTAATTTCTATAAATTTGTACTTAATTATTTTTTTCTAGGATGCACCATTTTCGGAAAATAATTTAAAAAAAAAAATAAATTTATCTTGAAAACAGTGCGTCCTAGAGAAAAAATGAATAGAATAAAAATTAAAGAGAATTAAATTTCCAACAGATTTTATTTAGTGCATTTTTTCAATATCTGTAACGGTTTACGATTTACAAGACTTTAAAAATTAACCTTCTTAATGGTTATACTTGAATAACCTTCTCACACGGAGAAGGTCAACTTTTGATGGAATTAACGCCTAAAATGTTCAAAATTTTGAAAAATTAACTACTAGGTGTAAATGAAACTCGGTTAAAATCTACAAAATTCAAATTTCCCTGTGGCTGAGTTTCATTTTGTACACCTAATAAATAGAAATTGTAGGAAATTTAATTCTCTATAAATTTGTACTTTATTTTTTCTAGGATGCACCATTTTCGGAAAATAATTTTTTTTAAATAAATTTATCATGAAAACAGTGCGTCCAAGAGAAAAAATGAATAGAAAAAAATTAAAGAGAATTGAATTTCCAACTGATTTTATTTAGTGCATTTTTCAATATCTGTAACGGTTTATATCAATATCTTTAACGGTCAAATTTCCCTGTGGCTGAGTTTCATTTTGTACTTCTAATACCTCATATTTAGGTCTTTCCCGTTGTCTTTTGCCCAGAAAACGTCTCTCCTAATGGGATTCCCCCCCCCCCTCATTTCCTGGTCAAAAATTCACATTTTTGATCAATTCATCTTTCTTTTTTCCGGTAAAAAGAAAAACTTTTTACTTCTATTCTTCCTTTCTGATTTTTGACCTTTTCCTTCGATTTTTTACCCATAAGGCCCAATTCTATCAAATTACGGGCATTTTCCTTAATTTTTTTTGCGAATCAACACCCTATTTTATCGAATTTTTGGACGTTTCCCTTAAATTATACAAAACAACACTAATTGTTTCCAAATTAGACGTTTCCTGTCAAAACCTATTATCAAATTTAGATAATTTTTTTTTTTTTTTTAAAAAAGAAGTAGATATGACCAATGAGCAAGAGGCTTACTCTTACTATTGGTCAATCTACTTTTTTTGTTTAATTGTATTAAGCCCAGGGCTTGTTACAAAGGGGGAGGGGATCAGACCCAGGCGGGGGCTTTCGCCATAATGCCATGGCGCCCTTTTGGGCCAACTACCAGAGTAGTGGCCTAACTAAATTATCCACAGATTTGTAGAGGGATATTTTTAATTGGAATTTTACTTCCAACCAAAAAATCCCTATACCCAACCTGGGATCGAACCCCGGTCTTCCGTGGTGAGAGTCAGAGACTGAACCCACCAGCCACGGAGCCGGTTAAATTTAGATAATAAAATTATAATTTATTTTTTAGCGGAACCCGTGATTGAGAGTTTCTAAATGATATCAAGTTGAAGAAAAACTGCAGCATCATCACCTGCTCTGTCAACAAAATTCTGTAAGTAAACCTATTTTACCTTGTTTATTTTTTTTAATAACTAAAACTACCAATATTTATTTTTTTAGTTTTAAAAGTGGCGATAACCCATACGCCAAACATAAGGCTCGCGTCAAAAAAGTTCCGACTGTCCTGAGCTGGGGAAAACCCGAAAGAGTTGAAGAAGACGAATGTATGGACGTGGAACTTCTCTCGATGGTCTTCGCTGATGTAATGGACTGTTAATTTAATAAAACCTTTATTGCCTATAAGTATTATAATTATTAACCAAAGTTATATTTTTTGTAAACAATTTTGGATCAAATAAAGAAAAAAAAGAGTAATTTTTAATGCCCATGAAATGTAAAAGCTCTTTTTCTCAATTTTTCATCTGAAAAACCACCTGTTTTAACTACATATTTTTTTTTCAGACGTCTCTCTCGTTTTTCTGTCTCATAATCAAAAAGCCCCATTTTAAAAGATTTTTTTTAAATAGACTTTTTCCGCAAAGAAACGTTTTTACCTAATTTTATAGAATTTTACTAGGTTTTTTGGGCAAAAAAAAAACCGCGTTTGTCTCGACCTACTGATCAAAATCGCCAATTTTACATAACCTATTAGGTGTAAAAATGAAACTCAGACACAGGGTAAATTTGAATTTTGTAGATTTTAGCCGAGTTTCATTTTGTACACCTAGTAGTTCATTTTTTCACAATTTTAAACATTTAAGGCGTTAAAGTCCATCAAAAGTTGACCTTCTCCGTGTAAGAAGGTTATTGAAGTATAACCATTAAGAAGGTTAATTTTCAACGGCTTGTAAATCGTAAACCGTTACATATATTAAAAAATGCACTAAATAAAATCTGTTGGAAATTTAATTCTCTTTAATTTTTATTCTATTCATTTTTTCTCTAGGACGCACTGTTTTCAAACAAATTTATTTTTAAAAAAAATTATTTTCCGAAAATGGGTGTACAAAATGAAACTCAGCCACAGGATAAATTTGAATTTTGTAGATTTTAGCCGAATTTCATTTTGTACACCTAGTAGTTCATTTCTTCAAAATTTTAAACATTTTAGGCGTTAAAGTCCATCAAAAGTTGACTTCTCCGTGTAAGAAGGTGATTGAAGTATAACCATTAAGAAGGTTAATTTTTAAAGGCTTGTAAATCGTAAAGCGTTACAGATATTGAAAAACGCACTAAATAAAATCTGTTGGAAATTTAATTCTCTTTAATTTTTATTCTATTTATTTTTTCTCTAGGACGCACTGTTTTCAAGATAAATTTATTTTAAAAAAATATTATTTTCCGAAAATGGAGCATCCTAGAAAAAATAATTAAGTAATTTATAGAGAATTAAATTTCCTACAATTTTTATTTATTAGGTGTACAAAATGAAACTCAGCCACAGGGTTTTGAATTTTGTAGATTTTAGCCGAGTTTCATTTTGTACACCTAATATATGTCCTATAGCCATTTCCCTTAATTATATGAGTTAATCTGATTTTTCGTCCAAGAAACGACCTTTTTAAAATTCATTTGGAAACATTTTTTTCGCTTTTCTGTTCCAAAGGCTGAAACCCTAATTTTTGCTTAGAGAAACCTTTTAATCCAGAGTAATTGTGTATTGTTACATTGACAGCTGTTTGTTTGCGACTGATTGTTTATTTATCTGAAAATTAGATTATCAGCTGTTTTTATCTTTTAGTGATTTTCTATTCGAATTTTGTGGATAAAAATGTCATTGAATAATAATTCCGGGGCGGAGCTTGATTTCATGTATGAAGAAGGAGAGAGTTTTGAGGGTAGCCCAGGCGTCTCAAAGCCAGCTTTGGCTCATCTTTCGGATTTAATCGATGCCGAAAATTCAGATGAGAATATGAAAATCTTGAATACGGATCTGGCTGAGTTTCCTCAAGCAAAAGCGGAAGATTCGACATTTTTTCAGCGAGTTTCCATCGCTGGGGATGCTGCTTGTCCGACATTGACCGACGAAGTTTGCCATGCGTCGAAGCTACTTTTGGAATCTCTTCATCTCAGGAATAAATACATGATGATGTCTCAACAATCATTTCCTTCAACCACCGCCAGGTATTTAAAAGAAACCCATCAAGAAATCTACCGCCCAACCAACGTCCCAAAAACAGGCAATCACTGGAATGTCGAAATTCTTCCCTCAGCGAAAAACACAATTAAATTAAACCAGGGAGTTTTCGAAATATTTGAAGAATGTATGTTTTCTTTATTATTTTTCTTATTACTATATTTTGTAGCTCATCCTTTGGATTTTCCATATCCAAAATTGGATACATACATAACAGATTTATTAAGGATGTCGGCCATCATGAAGATGGTCCGCTGAAATCTTTTTGTTATAAAAGGCTCGTTTTCTTGTCAGCGAAATTTCAGCTTCATATTCTTTTGAACGAAGGAAGGGAGTTGGCCGCTCAGAAGATAGTCCCTCACCGTGATTTTTATAATATCCATAAGGTAAATCGGTGTAAAATAAAGATGGCCGCCTATATTATAGGTTGACACTCACGTGCACGCTTCTTCAAGTATGAATCAAAAGCATCTACTTCGTTTTATTAAAAAAACGTTGAAAAACTTTAAAGATGAGCATGTAATGGTGTCGAAAGACGGGAAAAGTCTTATGACCTTGGAAGACGTTTTTCGTTCGATTAATTTAACTGCTTATGATTTGACTGTGGATAGGCTGGACGTTCATGCAGATCGTCACACGTTTAATAGGTAAAACCCAATATTTTCTTTAATTTTTCTATGATTTTTGAAGATTTGATAAGTTTAACGCGAAGTACAATCCGATTGGAGAAAGCAGGTTGAGGCAGGTTTTTTTGAAGACGGAACTACCTTCAGGGTAAATATTTCGCACGGATTATCAAAGAAGTGGCTTCAGATTTGGAAGAGTCAAAATATCAGAATGCGGAGCTAAGGCTTTCGATCTACGGGAAGAACCCGGATGAGTGGGACAAGCTTGCTAAATGGGCGCTCGGAAATGATGTCTATTCTGAAAATATCAGATGGGTCATTCAGGTTCCGAGGATCTTCGATGTTTTTAAGGCGACCGGACTTTTAGAGAACTTCCAGCAGTTTTTGGATAATGTCTTCCGTCCGCTTTTTGAAGTTACCAACGACCCTTCGTCACATCCGGAGCTCCATAAGTTTCTCACGTATGTCGTCGGTTTCGATTCCGTTGACGACGAAAGTAAACCTGAAATTCCCATCATCGACAAAATCATCGAGGTACGTAATGAGGTAGTCTTTGTTCCATCAAACCCTCTCTTTACAGTTTTGACGTAAACGTTCGTTTACTTTTCTTTTATTTCTTACTCCCCTTTGAGAGTTCTACCTTTGGTTTGTTCAGGTTAGAGGGTGGCGAAATAAAAGAGAATAAAGTTTAACATTTATTTTGGTTCTTTCAATATACAAGTTTATTTGGGTACCTTGGATTTCGTGTGATGTCGGTGAGAAGGTCTAGGTGTAGGTTCTCAGGGTCCTCGTTGGATGGTGAAAGTTGAAAAAGTCGACTCGTTGGATCGTCCTTTGCCGATGGATCTCTAATCGTCTTTTGACGATTGGGAAGTATCGTCTTTTGCCGACTGAAGGAATCGTCTTTTGCCGATTGAAGTAGTCGTCTTTGACGATTGGGCAGTAGGTATCGTCTTTTGCCGACTGAAGGAATCGTCTTTTGCCGATTGAAGTCGTCTTTTGACGATTGGGAAGTAGTCGTCTTTTGCCGACTGAAGGAATCGTCTTTTGCCGATTCTGCTGTCCACTCTCTATTCCGGAGATAAATCGTCACAAACAGCCAATTATCTAGACTTCCCGGGTTTAGTCGTCGAATAATCGCCTTTGCCGATCTCTCACAACACTTCACAAACCTGTAACTCACTTAACTTTATAGGACAGACTGTCTCTAATGTGGCGCTTCTCGCCTTTATTTACCCTTGGGGGGGGGGGGGGGTTTCCTCTCCCTACTTCCCTTTTTAGGGCGTTCCCTTTCGGTGGTTCCAGTCGGGTGGCGCTATCTTCCCGCCACATTACCTTAGTATGTTACTTGTTTTATCGACAGCTGGCGCTTTTTGTTGGCGATTCTTCCGCTGTTTACCAATAATTCCAACAGATTGAAGCTAATGATTAAACCTTCATTTTGTTCTAGATTCCGTCAAAATACAGTGCTGAAGAAAATCCTCCATATGCTTATTATCTTTATTACATGTTTGCGAATATAACGGTTTTAAACCACTACAGGAAAAGTCGAGGGTTGAATATCTTCATGTTTCGGCCACATTGCGGAGAAGCCGGTTCTGTGCAGCATTTGGTTTCTGGATACCTCCTCGCGGAGAGCATTTCGCACGGTCTTCTCCTTCGGAAGGTCCCCGTTCTCCAGTACCTTTTCTATCTGGCCCAGATAGGAATAGCGATGTCCCCGCTGAGTAACAACCACCTGTTCTTAAACTACGATAGAAACCCTCTTCCTGAGTACCGCGCTCGCGGTCTTAAAGTCTCCCTGAGCACGGACGACCCTCTTCAGTTCCACTTCACGAAAGAGCCTCTCATGGAAGAATACAGCATCGCCGCCCAAGTCTGGAAACTGAGCCCGTGCGATATGTGCGAACTTGCGAGAAATTCCGTTCTCATGAGTGGCTACTCACACGACACGAAACGTTACTGGCTTGGAAACGATTACTGGAAAGAAGGCGTCGACGGTAACGACGTTTCGAAAACAAACGTCCCTGACGTCAGAATCGCATACAGACTCGAAACCCTCGCCGCCGAACTATCAAATATCATCGACGCTCCCGATCAAGCTTAACCAGTTGTTTATTTAAGTTTTTCCATAATTCTCATATGAGTATATTATTGTAATTTAATGATTAATAAATAATAAAATAAACGCTGGAGTTTCTGAGGATTTGGGTAAAAATCTAGGAGGCATCGGAAAATTACGCGCTCGACGAGAAACAACTAGCACAGATGCAACCTTTGCTCAGTCAGGGGCAAACTGAAGGCAATAATGATGTCGCCACGCTTTTCTTGGAGTGAGAAAATCGCCAGACTTCAAAATTCTACCAAGTCAGAGAGGAGGTGCCTAAAAGTAGTTTCCTATTTTTGGGCTCTAAAAACATAAATTATTTTTTTTTTTCACATAAGCTCATTCTGGTAATATTGGCAATCTCTACCCAGCATTAGGAGCAATTTTTGCGAAAAAAATTTTCCATAATTTTTTTTTTCCTTTATATCTTGATGCAAGGTGTACAAAATGAAACTCGGCCACAGGGTAAATTTGAGTTTTATAGATTTTAGCCGAGTTTCATTTTGTACCTAGTAGTTCATTTTTTCAAAATTTTAAACATTTTAGGCGTTAAAGTCCATCAAAAGTTGACCTTCTCCGTGTAAGAAGGTTATTGAAGTATAACCATTAAGAAGGTTAATTTTAAAGGCTTGTAATCGTAAACCGTTACAGATGTTGAAAAAATGCACTAAATAAAATCAGTTGGAAATTCAATTCTCTTTAATTTTTATTCTATTCATTTTTTCTCTATGACGCACTGTTTTCAGATAAATTAAAAAAAAAAAAAAATTATTTTCCGAAAATGTGCATCCTAGAAAAAATAATTAAGTGCAAATTTATAGAGAATTAAATTTCCTACAAGTTTATTAATTAGGTGTACAAAATGAAACTCAGCCACAGGGTAAATTTGAATTTTGTAGATTTTAGCCGAGTTTCATTTTGTACACCTAATATAACTTCATTAATTCGAAGCCGATTAGATAAACGTTTTTTTAAGCCTAAAGACCACAAAAAGGTCTAGTAAAATTTTCGATGTTTAAAATTTAGGAGAGCGGAGTAGAGATGTAACTAAAAAAAATCTGGTGTAAATCAGAGATTACGAGATTCAGCCCCCTCTGGTAAACAAACTGTTTGCGCTCGTCCTTGTCGGCGAGCACTAAATATCAACAAAAATGTGTCACTTGTCTCTTTTTTTACCGACGTCCTGTTAACAGGTTGTTTTTCCACCGTCAGTCGACTTCGACGTTGTTTTTCGAACAACGAATTTCACCCTATAAAATATCGAATGCATCAAACGTGTTTGTCTTTATTACTGTGAGTAATTTATTTTTAAAAAATAGAAAAAAAAATTGATTTGTTTTAAGTTTAGGGCACATTTTCGATGTCTACGCCGTATTTTGCGGTTTGCACAAGACAGGAAGTAAATGCGAGACTAGAGTCGACGATCATAATAAAACGGATAAAATATTATGTAAAGGGGCGTTTAAATCGTTTAGCGAGAACAAAATGGTCATCGCCGGGTAATTTGAAAGGCCGATGCTAATTAAATGATTTAAAGGACGTTTTTAGTAAGAAGTTCAACGCCATCACGCTTTGTCAACTCCCGGGTCCCGGTTTCGACCCTACCATCATTCGTCCGTTGAGCAGCTTCATCGTTTTTCTCTTATAAAGTCCAACATAACGCATTTCACGAAGGATTTCCCAGTAATCAAACATCTTCAGGTAAGCAATTAGCAATAGTTTTATCATAAAACCCGTCAAAAACGTCTCGCCAAAAACCGGGATTTCGACGACTGACGAAAAGCGTTTTTTGAGTACCTCTTAGCACTTAGAGGCTTGAGGGTAAAGAATTTTTCGGGCTCTTCATTCTAGCCCTAACTGGTATTTGGTCGATGGATCAGGAACATCGGACGTTTTTTTTGGATTATCGACCGAAAAACCAGCTTTTTAGGTCTTAGCTTTTACAGTCTTTTTGAAGATTTTCTCGGTTTTTAGGTTTATATACGACCCCCCAGTTTTGGGCGTAATCGTAATCGCATCACAATTACGATTGTAATCGCAAGTTTCTTAATTACGATTACGATTACAATCGTATTCGTATTTTTTCTGCGATTACGATTGTAATCGCATTTTTTTTAACGATTTACAATCGTAATCGTATTTTTTTCTGCTATTACAATAGTAATCGTATTTTTTTTCAGCGATTACAATCGTAATGAATTTTTTTCTGCGATTATCATTTTTTTTATTATAATGGTAATCGCAGAAAAAAATACAATTACGATTGTAATCGCAGAAAAATACGATATGATTTTAATCGCAGAAAAAAAAATACGATTACGATTTTAATCGCAGAAAAAAATACGATTATAATGGTAATCGCAGAAAAAAATACAATTACGATTGTAATCGCAGAAAAAAAAATACGATTACGATTAATTCGTAATTAAGAATGCGATTACAATCGCAATCTAATTGCGATTACGATTACGCCCAACACTGCGACCCCCCCCCAATTTTGGGGGCTTTCATTGATTTTGGGCCTCCCAAACTTATGGAAATTATGGGCGTTTTCTTTGCTCCTGGAGTTCTTGATAGAGAAAATGACCTGAGGCCAAGATTAGGTATACCATATAAAAAAACCAACTTAAATTGGATTGTCGGGGGCTTCTCTCTCCTCTCTCACAATTTTTTGTCCAAGAGGCCCAAAGTTTTCTGAATTTTAAGTTATCAACCTCTCTGAAATCTCTAGTAAAATACCTTATTGCCAAATGTCAGTATTTTCTATAAAAATAATTAATTTGATCGTTTCTGGTGAAAAACGAGGTGTAAATCTATCTGAGGTTGGGTTTCGCAGAAAAAAGAAAAGAAACGACGGATCTTTGAAGCCACCTTAAAAGTAAATCAAGTTAAAATGTGGTCGCAAGCTCTTCTTTATCGCGACGGTTAAGATTAGGGCACGCATTAATTCTTATGTTTGCTAGAGAGAGTTTTATCTTTACGGGTTGTAAATCCGTTTAAATTTAACGAGCGACTCGATTATTAAAGAGAGAAAAAAACCCCTCTCAGTCCACCGGCTAATAATTTATTTCGCAGATTTTAAACGTAACGAGGCTCAGGCTTGAAAAGCTCTCGTTGACCGCCTTTAAAAATTTGAAGGAGATCAGAATCATCGATTTGAGTTTCAACCGTTTGAAAATTTTCGACGCATATTTCCTCGAATCAAATCACCACCTTATATTTATTTAAGAGGTAAATTCGCCTGGCTCAAGGGTTGACTACCTATAAAATCTAAAAACTTAATGCTAAAGGGATCATTTGGACGAAATTCCTCTAATGAACAACTTCAATAAATTTTAGGGTAATCGAGTCAACAAGTCAACAATAAACGTTATTCCTCGAATTAATCAAACATGGCGTCCCCTAAACTCCGACAGGCTTTGATCCCTTTTCCAAATAAACATAAAACTATAATAAATAAACTTAATGTTATTATTCCTCTCCCGTTTGTCATTTCAAAATAAATTTCATATCATGCAAAAATGAATAAATTAGTAACTTTTATGTTTATTCCTTCATTTGCTATTTTTTAAATTTAATAACTTTTTAACTTACTGAAAGAGAAGTTATTGTAATCCTTCATTTTCCAGACCCTGTAGGTTTGACTTGTGTTTTGAGCGAAATCGGCCATTTAGGAATTAGTTCAAGGGATTTTCCGATAGATGGGGGAAGTATGATTTACCGCTCGATTTTTTGCTTCCTAAGACTTGGGTGCATGTTAGCTCGGCGAGAGAGGCCGAAGTTCTAATCCGGTCCTATTTTTTAAATTGGGTTCCGTAAGCCACACAAAAAAAGAAAGTTAACTGGGCGATAGATATAAAAGCGGTACGTGAACTCGGCGAAAAGATATTTTAAATAGTAAACGTTAACTCGGCAAAAGGGCATTTTTGGAAGAATGATCAATTAAAAATATTTACAATAAACACTAATAATTCACAACGTTAATATTAATTATCTCTCACTTAAAGAGAGTTCTGTTGAAAATGGGGCTCTTTTAACCCACACAAAA
>JACGAQ010001371.1:0-61755 GCA_014119065.1 Orius insidiosus | reverse complement strand
CCAACAAATCCCCATTTAACTTTTCCAATGTACGCGCTCAACGTCTTTTAATAACGCCATTACTTCTCATTTCTTTTCTTCCTCTCCCCGAGTCTTTTCGGTTGTCGTTTTCCTCCCATTTTTTTTATTTCCCTCCTCGTTTCCTCTATAAAGTTTTTTCCCTAATACATAATGAACTGTTAAACGTTATATTGATTTCTCGCATTCTTTAAAATTCAGAGGACGATATTAAAAAAACTTCTAGGTCAGTAGAATCATGACTTTCGAGACCTTGCGTCGTCTCAGTTCCTAATTCGGCTCAAAAGTCAACGCAGCCAAGGAGAACGGCCGACACTCGAAATGGAAACAAAAAAATCTCTTCCAGAGCAAGGAGACAATCCAGTACTCCCCACATTGTTTTACGTAACCTTCGCCAAATAAGCAGTAAAGTTTTCACTAATTATGAGATTATGAAAGTAGAAATCAATAAAACGTGCCAATCACCAGTTTCATAATGGGCTCCTGAAGATCCCGAGGTCGACAAGGCTTTTTATTTCTGTTTTTTTAAAACCCACATTTATAAAATGAAGAATTTTTCGTTTTGATTGCCCCTGGAAGATACAATTTCCTGTTTTATTAATTCATTTTTTTACCCTAGCAGGCTCATTTTGGTGGATTTCAAGAGGGAAGTGCGAATGGAATTTTTTTTCCGGCTCGCTCAAGAGGGGGAAGTTTGAAGTGTAGGGCGTAATTTTACAACGATGGAACAGTTGTGTTGACTGTACTTGATCTGAATGTATGAAGGGTGTGGAAAAAGAAGGGTTTTATGGTTTTAAGGGAGCCGTTGAAGAGCACTTTTTAGAATGAGGGATGCAATTATAGTCGTTGTGCATTCACTACTTGAGCCGTTGCACATTTTTTCGACTCATAGAAAGGGTCAAATTGAGGAAGACACCCACTTAGAAGTTGTGTGTGAATGCGTCTTGAATTGGCTATATGCGCGTGTGTGTTTCTGATGGCTTCATTCGAATCCCATCAGGTGCTGATGGCACCTGCCATTCCCTCATTCACCCATGCAACATAGATCCGGGAGAAAACCCTTTCACGCTCAACCCTCATCTCCCTTATTTACAATCTAAATTTATTTTTTCTCTCCTTATATTCGCGTTTAAACTATGAATTATCCGATTAAGCTAATTTAATGGAAATTCAATCAGCCTGAGAGGTCATAATCTAATTATCCCTATAGCCACTTAGTATATCTTAGTCCTAAAGATATATATTATTCAACAAAATATTGTGTCAGAAGAGAAAGTCGAATGATCCATATCGTTTAGTTGTAAACCACTTGTTAAGTATTCGTGACGGCCAACTTTTTCAGAACGTTTTCGGTTTCTAAGCGTATCTTTAAGTTGGCTGTCAAAAGTTGATATTCTTCAAAAACTCAATTTCGTTTTTGTCGAGATGATTAGTTTGACATTCATGTTGACGTACTCTCGACAAATTGAAAATAACGAACGGCTTTCACACCTGCTGGATTATACAAACTTGCGGGTTCCCTACTGTATTCCCTCTGATTATTTATTAAACGGAGAAATCCCCAGTGTTAGACTTAACTGATTAGTTCGTTGAGTAATTGCTAGGGGATGCTATAGGGTGAGTCTTCTGACATCACATTCTATCAACGATACCCAATTTAGGTAGGGGTTGAATCGTGAATGCCTACATCTCGTCTAAAGTATTCTCGTCCTAATAAATATAGAAAAAGAAAAAAATATAAACTTTCTTCTCGTCCGAAGTATTCTCGTCCTAACGGGCCTTTTTAGGACGAGATGTCAGTAGGACGAGACATTCGGACAAGTGGATTTCAATTTTTATACAATTTTTAAATATATACTTTAATAACATAGAAATCATCTCGTCCGAAAGCATTCTCGTCCTACTGTCTTCTCGTCCTAAAAATATGTGTAAAATAAAATATTACTTAAAATTAAATGAAAATTCTCATCCGAAGTATTCTCGTCCTTCTGTCTTCTCGTCCTAAAACTAAAGTACAAAAATTGCTGCGTCTGAGAAATGCGGCAGTGTTCCACCCCAGCAAGTTTTAAACTCCTTTTGCGCCTACCGAGCTCATCATCCATCCCAGGGCCGCCTACAGGGTGAGCAAATCCTCGCGAGAGGAAAAAATTAACCCCCTTTGTCGCAAAACGAGCTGATCTTCGCAAAAATAAACAAACAAACCGACCGTGACTAGCGGGGTGGAACGCTGCCGCATTTCTCCTACGCAGCAATTTTTGTACTTTAGTTTAGACGAGAATACTTTCGGACGAGATGATTTCTACTTGTTAAAGTATAATATTTATAAAAATTGTATAAAATTGAAATCCACTTGTCCGAATGTCTTCTCGTCCTACTGTATCTCGTCCTAAAAAGGGGCGTAGCCTCTTAGGACGAGAATACTTTCGGACGAATACAGTTATATTTTTTCTTTTTCTATTATTTTTAGGACGAGAATACAGTTAATATTTTTTCTTTTTCTATTATTTTTAGACGAGAATACTTTAGGACGAGATGTGTGCCCCCTTGCATCGTTAGTCCCTTAAATGACCGTTTTAATTGTGCGTTAAAAATATACTTTTTTTGATCGACCCTTTTTGGCTTAACTAGGTTAATTCCACGTGATTTATATTCATCAGTTTATAAGCCCGTATATTCTCTCCGGTTGATTTGTGAAAAACGCTGACTGGGTGGGGTAAAAAAGGAGCCATTTCGTCGTTGATCAAACCCACCGGTCCGTGAAACGTATGCGTTTAGTGTTCCATTTGCACCAGCGCTCTGACAGAAACAAATATTCCCCGAGAGATTGTTTCTCTCCTCCAACTCGCAAACCTCCTAAATATAGGCTCGGACAGGGACCGCCCTTGAATTATTGACGTGTATTTGCCACAGTTGTGCTCCGACGGATGTTTTCCGATGAAGCAGACTGGAAAACAAACGTCGGTTAGCATAAACAATTTTCAACCCTTAATCTTGAAGGAAAACCCAAATGTTACATTTAAATTCTGGAATATCTACAAAAAAAAATCAGACTTTGTGGATTTACATAAAAATAACAAAGAGGTAAACAACCTTTTACGTTTGGAGGTAGGACTTAAAGATATGCAAAAATACGAGGCAACCCACACGAGACTTGACCCCCTTTTTTTCCCGTTCGTTTTTAACCCCCTTGCTTTTTTTTTAAATCAGTTATTCTCTTTCAGGGGATGTCATTATTTTATCTTGTTTACGCCTAACGTCGTCTTTACTCGAGTGTGTAATTTAAAAATAAAAACTTGTATTAGGTGTCTAGGAATAAAAGAAGGGGGATCCAAAGTGCGTATTTACGGGGACAGGGTAACCGAGGTGGAAAGATAAGTCGACTCGGCACAATTTATTGACTCTGTTCCGATTTATCCTTCTACTATTGGTGGGTTTTTACGATTTTAAACTTTGAGAAATTTCTTTTCAGATACCCTTTGATTTTGAATATTAAATTGAGGTTTTTCCTTTCACTGTATTCGTTAGGCTAGAGAAAATTGCTGAAAGGAAACATAAGGATTTCCTCGAGGCATTATCACTTGAACGACCAAAGTTTCGCGAACTAAGGTCGTCTCATTTGAATTCCCCTTTTTTTTCCGCCCCTCTGGTAATTCTTTTCAAAAGATAATTCGGCTCTCAAAGAGGTTCAATAGCAGGGATTTTCTCCTTTTTGGAAACGGTTAACAAGCGATAAAACTGCGTTAAAAGGGAGTTTCTTGAAGAGAAAAAGTAAAAATGAATTTTCGAAGATCTCCCAAGTTACATAACTGAGAAGTGGGCAAAAGGGGAGGAAAACTCCGTACCGAAAGAGGTAAAGTTCTCCTACCCTCTTTTCGTCCAAAGTAATTAAACTGTTGAAAGAGGCACTCGTTCGATTCGGACCAAGTTTTGTTTTGGATTTCCAAGAAAACGTTCAGAAACGTGAGGTAATCAATGGACTAAAAGAGGAAGAAATTAAACGTTTTTATGGCGTTTTAAAATATTGCGTTTGTAAATCATAAAATCGTATGCTGCTGAAATCAAATTCAGATTCTTCAAGAAGATTTATCTTATCTTCTTTCTTCTTTTCCCTCTTTAAACAATGGGATAAACTGTACCCTTTACTCCGCACGCCCTTGGAGGGACTCCTTGAATACAAATTACCCTTTAACATCCTCACCCTCCGACTGAATTTTAATTCCGAGATTACGAAAAGGGCTATTCATCCCTTCGTGGGAAGCGGTTGTATAAGCAGGAGACGAGCCTTTAGCCTCTATTCAGGGTAGATATTCTTCATCCTCCGTCTACTATTCCCCGCGGTATTAACCTGTTTAAATTTGAGGCGAAATTTCTTCTCGCTTTGTAAAGTAGATTCCGCTCATTGTGAATTCCGCACATGCGTACCCGTAAACGTCGGGACGTAAAATAGGGTGTGGGGAGAGTGGAAATGGTTGGTTTAGTCGTGCATATCCGTAGGGTCCCTTTTTTTCCGATTTTGAGGCTTTCCATGAAATTCTGTATAAAAGGTTTCGAAATCGATACTGGAGAAACCTCGATGCTGTCACCATATTCTCAAAGTTGATCATCCCAAAGCCATCAATTTTCCACGATAGACCGCTTTGTCCTCAATAGCTCTACCACTTGTGGAGAATAAAAAGTTTATACGCTATTTTTTTAAGATGGCGTTTCTATTGAAGTTCATAATTACTCCCGCTGGAGGTCATTAGTGTTCCTGAGAAGCACATTTTTCAATTTTTGAATCCCTCCTGGCAGTTTTAAGCTTATTTAAATTGAATAAAATAAATCATACATCCTTATTGGCTCCCCTTAAGAAGTTGTCTGTAAAAGAAACTTTATTCAAAACCGCCCTGTTCTTTTTAGGAAGCCATATCGGCCTTTAGGTTTATTTATCGAACGAAGGTTTTATACCAAATAGTAATATGATATAAAGAAAAAAAAAGGAGGAGTCAAGGAAGTCTTTCGGCATTGGAAGGGAGCAATATGAGGGGACAGGGATAAAGCGGGAGTCATATCAATGGTAGACAGGCTGAGGAAGGGCACTTCTTAGAAATGCAATATCGCTCGGATACCCAAGTCAAACACCACACATATCCTATAAATCCCTTCCTTATAATCCCTCTGAAAGAAATCCTCTGGACGAATCTCGGGTGCTATTTCGGGAATTCGAGTGTTATTAATTTTAAGAAAATTTGTTATAAACATTTTTAATGAGACGTAATTACATTTTGACGTATAGAAACGTGAGTGGATTATACAAAAGGTACTTGAAGGACTCTTCTAGGGCGCTTTATTGTGATGCCTCTATTGTAATTCTTGGACGATTGTTCTGACTATTCTTCTCTAGCGAGGTTGTGCTCTTGTGTGTTTATATAGAAACTGCTCTTTGGGAACAAGGATGTAATTTCCCGTCACCTCCTGCTGAATCCCTTCCAGTCGGACACAAGGTTGCCTTGAAGCCTTTGTGGTGCAGCATTAGGGCCTTTGACCATTCCGTACTCCGACTCCTTTTTGCGAATCAATCACACACCCATGGTTTCCTATTGAAAGACCCCTCTGTTACGCCTCACATAAGAATTTCTAATCTAACGCTTTGAACTTTTTAATTTTCTTCTTTCTATGATCTTCAACCTTTTTATGAATTTCCCCTGTTTATTAAGTTTTGCACAACAATTTCATGTGGAATCTTCCAGTTGACCTCAGTGCTTTCGTGACGGGTTGGTTACGAGTTAAGGGTGCGGGAGATCAAGGGTCGGAATTTAATTTAGATTAAATTGTTCCGCTTGGGTCTGTCCCCAAACGTTATTTATTTTCGTTTCTCTTGTCAAGTTTGGTCACAATAACCACATTATTTATGGCAACACTTTACCATTTAATTCACCATCATCTCAATTCTTATTTCTCATTTCTGATTACTCCAGCAGAACTTCCATGAATTGGGAGTTGAATTAAAACGTGCTGGTCGAAATCGTAGCCGGGCAAAAGCAGATCACCGATGACTGAAGAAACCCGTTTTGCAATTGATAATCGCTGCTGTCAGGTACACGAGCTAATACCGTGAATATCTAATGCGGGCCATTCTTCAACGCTATCAATGTTGGATTCACGATTTTTCAAGTTATTCAGCAAGATTCTGCAGCTTATCTGCAGCACTTCGATGAATGGGGAGTTGAATTACGTGCTGGCTAACTCAGAAATCGTTGCCGGGCAAAAGCCGATCGCTAACTGAAGAAACCCATTTTGCGATTGATAATCGCTGCTGTCAGGTACACGAGCTAATACCGTGAATATCTAATGGGGGCCATTCTTCAACGCTCTCAATGTTGGATTCACGATTTTTCAAGTGATTCAGCAAGATTCCGCTAATAAAGGAGAGGTGGGGTCAGCTTGAAATTAATCACCCTATTTATTACGGACCCTTCTTCCTTTCGGACTCAGAACAGCTTCCGGTGTCAGATATTTAATTTCCTCGCTCCCTCTTTTTCTTAGCGTTAGTTATTCGATCAATTCTTCAAGGTGGATTTATGTTCCTTGTGTTCCACCTTTTAATTTGAAACTGAAGCCGTTAAAGGATTGATTGCTAGGGGCGTTCGTTATCGTCCTCCCATTGATATTCCTTCTCCTAAAATGGGCATCCGCTTACTGTTTACTATCCATAAAAGTTATGAGTTTCACAGATTTTTTTTAAAGGTTAAGACATCCAGGTAGGACGGGAATATGAGGTGGGTAGAGAGAGATTTTAGTTTATCCCGAGGATCCAAGTCCCATTTCCTGAGGATAAGTCCCTCAAGTTTCCGAGGACGTGTAATTGAATAACTTCTACCCGTGTGATGTATCCGCAAGCCTAGAGCTTAAGTCTCGCGTTTTGATAGTAGATTGTTTTACCTGCTTAAGCTTCTAAAATCAAAAAATAAACTTTTCAACAAAAAAAGTTTGACTAAAAAAAGGAAACTAGTTAGAGAAGGGAAAACCTCGTCCTTTCTCTAGGGTTCTGCGGACGTTGAGGAAGTTCAGAGGGGGTTGATTACATCGTTAGAGGATCCCAAGGGGAGATCTCTTCCTGGATTGTCAGGGTTGCCCTCCATTCGTACTTTCTCGACCCCGGAATCTCAGAAGTACCGTCATCAACTCTACTTTATACATCGTAAAGCCAAAGTTTTATAAAGAAAAAAGTATTCTTTAAAAAAGAAACCTTAATAGGAGGTTTTTTACATTCAATTGGACCATTTAAAGTTTGTTACCTTGTGATTGAATGTCAAGGAAGAGAGAAAGGTCTAAAATAAAGATGAGGAGTAAAAACGGTCGTTGATTTATTTAGAGAGGGATTGTTTTCTTCAAAAGCGTACGCCCAAGGACTCCAAATCCCTGCCCCTAATTACACTTTAATGCACTTCCCCCCTCTGGGGAACAGAACCTGCTCGCCGTACTCGACGTAGAACTTATATATGCGAGGGATGTAGCTCCCTAACTGGATAAATATAAGGGCTTACCGTCCGTGAAAATCGAATTTATACCTCAAAACATTTAATTTCGCCATAACTAACTTTTTTTCTTAAATCTCTTTATGTTTATCTAATCTTGTATTGCTAAACACCCTGTCGCCGTCACGATGAGGGCAATCCGAGCCCGTTTTCACGAAAGAGGTTCGGATCCAATCACGAACTCAGGGATAACATGACCCGGAATTCCACTTTGTACACAAAAAAAGATACTTTCACTAAAAAAACAAGTCCCTTCTTGGGAATTATATCATATAGCATAGAAGAAATTTCTTCGAAATAATTTAATATCTTTCAGGATGATATTCGGGTTTCTAGCTCATTATGCCCTGGGCTAAAATGTGAAATCCACTAAGTATATCTATTGGCAAACCATTTTTAGCGTATGAATTTCTTATGACGTCATTCAGGTGGCCAAACTTCCCGACTTTCGAGTCATTTTCATAGATTTTCTGTTCCAGAAAAACCATTTTTATCATTTGCTGAGGTTTTCCACATTTTTTTGGATCGTTTTCCTCTTTTTTACTCATTTTCTTCCAGTTTTTGAGGCTTTACACCCTTTTAACGAGCTTTAAGACTCATAGATTTTGGAGTGTTTAGGTGTCGACATAATTCAGTTCGCCATAATGCATTTGATCATAAAATAGCGGAAATCGCGAGTTACCGTTCAACATAAAACATCTGCAACTCAACATAAAGAAAATAGTCGAAAACATTCACTATAATGCATTTGAAAATAATACATCTCACCATTAAAAGAGATTTAACACTTGTCGTTTCGACATAAAATTTGTCGTTTCAACATAACGCAGTTGAACATAAAGGAAACTCTCATTTAAAAGAACTTGCCGTTTCGCAATAAAACTGTATACACCATAAACTAGGGCCAGCCGAAGAGCGCCAATTTTCGCCGTTTAAACGCGATTATGGCAAAACGACAAAAAACCTTGAAACTTGACAGTTCACCATAATGCAATTCAACATAAAGCATCTCACCATAAACTAGCGCTGTCCATAGTTTATGGTGAGATGCATTGTATTATGGTGAACTCTCAAGTTTAAGGTTTTTGTCGTTGCGCCATAATCGCGTTTTAAACTAGCGCTGTCCCTAGTTTATGGTGATATGTATTATGCCCAAACGACAGAAACAGTTTTAGGGCGAAACAATAATTTAAAGAGAGGTTTTTATAGTGAGAAGCGTTATGGTGACTCGCACTTTTTTTTTTATGTCTACTTGCATTTATTTAAATAGTCGTTTATGAGGAATCCCTTTAAGTTGAAATGCATTATGCTCTAAATTTTTGAACTTTTAAGAGCTTAATGTTCAATATTGTATTATGGTGAATAAAAAGTCGTTTATTGCGGAACGTTTTATGTTGAAATGCATTATGCTCAAAATTTTTGAACTTTTAAGAGCTTAATGTTCAAAAATTGCATTATGATGAACTACAGATTTTTATGTTCAACTGCTTTAGTGTGAAATGCGTTATGTTGAACGTTGTTCTCCTAGATTTCGTGGTATTATAAGTAGATTAACTTTTTCATGAAACAAAAGAGCGCGCGCTGTTTTATCGGATGTTTCGTCACCAATTTAAATCGACGTAATCTATATTGTATTTGATTTGCCTAATCATTTAACCTAAATCCCTGACAGATAACAAATCTTGTTGTTGTCCCCTTTTAAAAAACGCATTGAATATATTGTTCTATGAGACGTTGCGAGATAAGTTACGCAACGTTTTTAAATCAATGGACAAAAGAGTAAAAGCAGAGAAAACAAATCTGGAATATAATGGTTATCTAGTTAGTAATTAATTTCGAAATGAAATTTCAAACGTTGAAATCATTAAATCCGTGAATAAACTTGATATAGCGACAAACATGTAATCCGATGAAAAGTCTCCTCGTTCACAAAAGGAACGATTTTAGGGGTTTGAAACCAAAAACCTTAAAAGCCTCGGAGGGCTTCCGAAAACACGAATAATGTATGAATTCTAATTGAATTCAAAAACGTTTTCTGAAGGGCTTATCTGCGTATTTAGGGAGAGAGCAATATACGTTATTGCGTTCCGCAATATCTCTTGATTAAAACGAGGATGTATGGTTTGAAAATCAAATCAATCATTAATTTTGAAATGCGAAAGAGGTAAAGATTATTGAAATGGGTTTTTCTTGAAGTGGCCCCATTTTAGAAACGAGCAATTATGAGTAAACCACTTAAAACCCTTGGTCGCGCACTTACAATTACACGTGTTATGTGTCTGTTGTTTAAGTGGCTGTCTGCTCTTCCTCTTACACCGACGCCATTAAAGGCACTTAACAGCTCCGCCTCCCTCCGCGACTCTCGTATTACATAAATTGCTTCATTCCTTAAACGAGACTTTTTTATGAATTTTATAATAATTTCGTTACATTAAAACATGAGAATCAATTTCATCCAATGAACGCCTCGAGGATAAAGGGACGTCTGGAATATAGCGACCTAGTTTCATTATGTATAAGGGAGAGAATAGAAAAAGGGACGGGGGTGGAAAAAAGGGAAAAAGAAAAATAGAAAAGAGAGAATTACCAAGCGAGCCGCCAATGGCAGACCCCGATGTACGTAACTGAAGTAGGTTTCCTACGGATGAAGAGGAGAGAGGGTGCTAAGGATTCAGATTTACTACCCCTTGAAGACATTGCACTCGGTAGAAGGTAGTGGCCCTTTTAATAAATAACTAAGGCTGAGAGTGTTCCTCTCTTGGCAGATTTACACCCTATTTCATCGCTTCTTCGTTTTCTTCATGTCAAAATAGTTTTACATTGATTCCCCATCGTTTTAGATTATTTTTAAAAATATATCTCCCACTTGGATATAATGTGACAGATTCCCCGAAACCCGTCTGGTAAATTGAACTTTACACCCCATGAGAGGTACCAAAATAGCGCTTAAAATTATTCAAATTTTTTTTTTAGTTAATCTACTAACTAGACAGTGTGGAACAATCGTTTGAAGAACTAATAACCAAATGATGTTGGCAACACTTTTAAGCCAAATCCCTGGTGGGTAAGTTTTAAACTAAAATATCCCTGGTGGGAAACCATTCAATTAAACCTTGGGAGTAAAAAGAGTGTGTTCTCTCTAGGCAGATTTACACTCTATTTCATCCTTCGTTTTCTTCATGTCAAAATAGTTTTACATTGGCTCCATCGTTTTAGATTTTTAAAAATATATCTCCCATTTGGAGATACATTTTCACATACAGATTTATGACAGATTATTTCACCAAAACCCGTCTTGTAAATTGAACTTTACACCCCATGGGAGGTACCAAAATAGCGCTTAAAATTATTCAAAATTTATTTATTTAATCTACTAACATAACAGTGTGGAACAATCGTTTAAAGAACAAATAACCAAATGATTATGTTGGCAACACTTTTAAGCCGCAGTATCCCCGGTGGGAAAGTATTTAACTAAAATATCCCTGGTGGGAAACCATTCAACTAAACCTTCGGAGTAAAAAGAGTATGTTCTCTCTTGACAGATTTACACTCTATTTCATCGCATCTTAAGATTTTTTTGGTTTATAAATATCAACTAAATGGCGGAACAAGGAACAATCGTTTAAAGAACAAATGGTTATGTTGGCAACACTTTTATGCCGCAGCGTCCCTGGTGGGAATGTATTAAACTAAAATATCCCTGGTGGAAAACCATTCAACTAAACCTTTGGAGTAAAAAGAGTATGTTCTCTCTTGAAAGATTTACACTCTATTTCATCGCATCTTAAGATTTTTTGGTTTATAAATATCGACTAAATGACGAAACAAGGAACAATCGTTTAAAGAACAAATGGTTATGTTGGCAACACTTTTATGCTGCAGTGTCCTTGGCGGGAAAGTATTAAACTAAAATATCCCTGGTGGGAAACCATTCAACTAAACCTTGGAGTAAAAAGCGTGTGTTCTCTCTTGACATATTTACACTCTACTTCAAAGCATCTTAAGATTTTTTGGTTTATAAATATCAACTAAAATGGCGAAACAAGGAACAATCGTTTAAAGAACAAATGGTTATGTTGGCAACACTTTTATGCCGCAGCGTCCCTGGTGGAAAAGTATTAAACTGAAGTATCCCTGGTGGGTGGTGGGAAACCATTCAACTAAAATATGGGCGTTAATAGGGCAAAAAAAAATCTCTCGTTGACAACCTCCCAGGTGTTTGAATTTTTTTTTTTTTAACTTCCTTGGTAATTTAATCTCTTTGAGAAAGTTAAAAATCTATCTGCGGTTTTTTTATGTTCCCTAAAACAAGGTCTTTAGTTAACTTAAAGTAGGAAGAAAAATTCGGGTGTTCAGTTGAAATCTTCCCTTCTAGCTCACTCTGAAACCCCATTAGCTTGTATAAATAGCGACAATTTAAACTCGACTCTTCCAATTTGTTTGCTGTCGGCTTGTTTGCCGAATATAATCATTACTTCCTTTTGAAACCTATCGGATAACGAAGTTGAATATTTAACAAGTTAATGACATCGCCGTTCATTTTTCTGATTAGAAAAAGTTCTCCGCTAGAAAGTAGAGCACATTTGACCTCTGATCGTTTTGAGGTAATTCTTTTGTTGACATAATGTCAAGCTAGGTATATTAGAAAAAGCTCCCCCCACTCTTTAAGATTTGCATTCGAGAACAATAGACCTGATAAATGTCAACTCGAGAGTAAAGGGTGTCCCCACGAGGGGGAAATGACCTTTTCCCAAAAGAGAATCTCATTCATGAATAGAACCCATTGGAACATTGTTAAAATTTTAAAGACAGAAAAAAAAAACTTTTTGAACCTTTTCATCATTTTGATGTATCTCTTGGGCTAAATGTCAGAAGATAACTTTCCTGATCCCGTAATTTTACACCCCCACAAAAGTTTCTTTTAATTATCGTAAATTTAAAAAAAAATTAAAAAGACAAATTTCTCCCTTTATTTGAAGAGAATTAGGGGAAGTGTTTTATATTTACTGAGCAAACGTTTTACGCTAACATCAATTAAACTAAAAAAATATATTTTTTATGTTTTGAACCTCTTTCCGGGTATCTTAATTTGTTATTTGCGAGATGATGAAAAATGTGTTTTTAATGAGTGTTTTATACAACAAAAAAAAAATAATAAAAGAGTCTTAATACGTTTTTTTTTTCTGTTTCAGGTATTCTTCTTAAATATTTAAGGATGTCGTAAGTTATCTATATGGCAATATTATTACTTTTAACTTCCTTAAAGAAGTTATTGTGATACCCTCCACGTCGGGTTTTCGGGGGAAGGGTCTTCCAGACCCCGGAGGGTCAATTTGAATATAAATACCGATCTCAACTTTGTCTGTGGTTCCGGCCGGCCGTAGCATTTTTTCCGGAACACTTTACTTTATACTTCCTTCCGTTATTCTTCCCCCTCCCTTATACTTCCCCCTCTGTTATACTTCCCCTCCATTATACTTCCCCCTCCGTTATACTTTCCCTCCCTTATACTTCACCCTCCGTTATACTTCCCCTCCCTCATACTTCCACTCCCTTATACTTCCCCCTCCCTTATACTTCCCACTCCGTTGAACTTCCCCTCCCTTATACTTCCCCCTCCGTTGTACTTACCCTCCCTTATACATCACCCTCCGTTATACTTTCCCTCCCTTATACTTTCCCCTCACTTATAACCACCCTCCCTCATACTTCCCCCTCACTTATACCCCCCCCCCATACTTCCACTCCCTCATACTTCCCCCTCACTTATACCCCCCCATACTTCCCCTCCCTCATACTTCCCCCTCACTTAAACCCCCCATACTTCCCCTCTCTTATACTTCCCACTCCGTTATTCTTCCTCCCGTTGTACTTACCCTCCCTTATACTTCACCCTCCGTTATACTTCCCCTCTTTAATACCTCCCCCTCCTGTAGTTTTACTTCTCTTTGAGGAAGTTTTCTTTGGAAGCTCTTCAAACTAGTACTTTTCTTTGATATTAATTCGAGCACTCGGGGTCTTTTATAAACATCTTTTATACCAGACTCTACAAAATGTGACGTCATTTAATCGATTATTTTGTCAACCTGACGTCAGACTCCCCGATTCGCCGCTAAACTCGGTTTTACCATTTGAATGACTTGTTTTATTTTATATAACGAATTTAACGTTTATTAGGGAACAGTGAAGGATTGTTTATTCAAATTTGATAGTTCAATATTCACCCTATTGTCTTTAATATGTTTTGGTATGTTTCGACCGGAATACAGGCTTGATTGTATTCCGGTATGTGCGATATGCGTTAATCCTGAGAGACATTAGCAGTTGCTAAACATGAAAAGGTTATATTGTTTAAAGTTCCGAATATTTTGTTGTCTACCCTGATGTGGTTTTAAAGACCTAGGGTGTCTTATTTGAAACTTCCCCCTGAGGCTTTAGCTTTAGTTTATATATTTGCATCCGGGAGACCCACTTAGCATTCAGTGCCGTATCCGTTAAATGTTATACAATGAAACGAGACAAAAAGGGAGGAATATTTATTAACTTTGTCCTTTTCTTAATTGAATTTTGATCCCTTTTTGCCCTATACGTTTTTATTTTGACCCAAATCTCCGAGATTCCATATCAGGATTATTTAACGTCTAAAAACCGGCTTCTATCCTTTGCGGATCTGAGAATATTTGGACGTCTAATAGATTGAAGTAAAAGGGCATGACGTAATCCGAGCTAAAAGTTCAAGGAAATCCTTATTAAAATGTCTCAGATCGATGTTCCACCATATTTGTATAATTTGCTGGTAATCGCTTTTGATGTTCCTATTACGGTATGCGTTTTTAGCTATAAGTTCAGAATCTATGGCCACCTATAAATTGCAGTTATGGCAGATGCGATTGGATTTTTTTTTCTGGGCTGATACTGAAAAGGTATTCGTTTCGTGTTTATCGGTTTTATCGTAAGAAGAGCTTCGTCCGAAAATAGTCCAGATAATAAAAAGACGATTGAATTCGTAAGAGGATTGTCCTCGTTATTGCCTAGGGCGGCTTCAGAGAAAAAGGGAGGTCCAGTATTTCGGCTAGTTCTTAAGTTGAAAATTTCGCCAAAATGTCATCGGTATAAACAAGAAGCAATTTAAACCGGGGGTTTAGCAAAGGTTGGCTGATGATGGGTTTTGGAGGTGTTCCAAGTAGGGATGTGGTGTCGTCCTGTTTACCCTTTCCACCCCCACGTCGAGAAGAGGTCCCCTTGTTAAGAGGCGGAACAGAAATGCGGCGGCGTTGGGGGTACGTGAATTGTGGTCCCACCTCCTCCCTGATTACTTCTCGTAAAATTAACGACCGCCCCCACCCCCAATGCTTTTCTCATTCCACCGTGCTGGTAATAAGTCGCGGCGCCTCTGCAGATAATTTAAAGCTGATATCCCCCCTACTACCACATTCAAGACTTTGTCACAGCAATTAATTTTTGTAGGGGGAAGACCCTTTTTGGGTAATGATTTCAAAAAAATGTTTTTAGCTTTCATTATTACTTAATTAATCAGTTTTCCCTCTGATTTTATGTTCTTTTATTCTTCTTTGGACATATTTCCTGAAAGTACAGTTTAGCCAACTACTTCTCATTTCTTTTATTGCTCTGACTCATTGCTTCTTAACAAATTGGTTCCATTGTTGTCAACAAAATTACATAAGGGCAAGATAACATCTTACTTAGCTCAGCCCTCCAAATCATTTTTCCAAGTATAAATTGTCTTCCAAAAGGCGAGAAGTGTGTGAGAAAAAGTCTGACCAAAGTTTGGCCATAGAAAGAGTTGTGCCTAGAGATGGGCGATATATATCGATATATTTGTGCCTCTATATCGGTCTTTTGATATATATCGGGGTTCCGATGTATCATATCGGTTTTTTCCGATATAAATCGCCTTTTTTAAGGCATTTTTGACAAAAAATCGCCTTTTTAAAGGCATTTTTTTTACTGTTTTTGTCTAAGAAACAACGGATTTAAGGCATTTTCGACCAAGAATCGCCTTTTTTAAGACACTTTTGACCCAAATCGCCTTTTTTAAGACACTTTTGACCTAAATCGCCTTTTTAAAGGCTTTTTTTTTTTATAGTTTTTGTCTAAGAAACAATAGATATAAGGCATTTTTGACCAAAAATCGCCTTTTTTAAGGCATTTTTTACAGTTTTTGTCAAAGAAACAACTGATTTAATTCATTTTTGACCAAGAATTGCCTTTTAAAGGCATTTTTTACAGTTTTTGTCTAAGAAAACGGATTTAAGGCATTTTTGACAAAAAATCGCCTTCTTAAGGCATTTTTGACCACAAATGGCCTTTTTTTTAAAGGCATTTTTCACTATTTTTGGTTAAGAAACGACGGACTTAAGGCATTTTTGACCAAAAATCGCCTTTTCAAGGCATTTTGACCACAAATGGCCTTTTTTAAGGCATTTTTTACAGTTTTTGTCTAAAAACAACGGACTTAGGCATTTTTGACCACAAATGGCCTTTTATAAGGCGTTTTTGACAGTTTTTGGTTTAGAAACAACGGACTTAAGGTATTTTTGACCAAAAAATTTTAAAGGCTTTTTAAAGGCATTTTTCACAGTTTTTGGTTAAGAAACAACCGTTTAACTGCATTTTCTGGTGTTTTTTTACGGTGTTCTGGTCAAGTATAACTCTTATGGAATTTTTCATCTAAAAACACCCATTTACCGGATTTTTTGTATTTTTCCTCGATATTCTCATAAAGGCTCCACAGAACTTCTACTTTTTCTAGTTTCTTGGGCGAAAATCGTCGGAATTATTAGCGTTTGCATATTATATGGCTTATGTCGTCAATTTTTAGGCATTTAAGTCCAATAATAATGAAGGTCGAGGTTTCGCTTGGCTGGGCGGATGCCACGTTCCTAGATAAACTTTTCTCCTATATTTCGATATATCGATACCTACTTTTCTTCCAATATATCGATATATCGCCCATCCCTAGTTTCGCCGTGAGTCAAAGAACGGGCAGCCCCGAAAGTGTTAGAGAGGGTAGAGATTTGACCTTGCCAAGGCGTACCCTCTCTATTGACAAAGCTTACTCTCCTATCCTAAAAATCATATTCAGAAGCGCTAATTATCTGCCTTATCTATCAATTCGATATTTTTTAATTATCTCTAATCCTCAACGTCCAAGAATGTAGTTTCCTTTTTTCCTTTGACTAAAAAGCAGCAGTTCTTACGTCACTTGGGTGCTACCATAGACTCTCAATTTCCCTGACTTCTCCCCTCCGCTATCATAAACTGAAAATGTTCCCCTTTTTTCTTTGAAACTCTTTTCGCTGTAAGGGTTTCCTTAATTTTTCAAGTAAAACGAGTTTCTTTTACTTTTCAATTGAGTGGAATGGGCGCTCATTAGAATGGACGTTAAATCCTATTTCTTTCTCGTTTACGACCTAATTTAAGCCGAGTAATCCCTCCGAATGCCATAGAACATTATGGAACCCTTTAATCGTGGGTTTACGATCCGGGTCGTTATAGGGGGGGAAGTAACGTCAGAAAAGGGAGAGAAAAAAATTAACGAAGTACGTGTGTGTAACTAAACTTCCAAGAATTAGAGCAGCGTGGAGAAAAAAAAACGGCATGAATAATTCAGTATAAGATACGGTAGGCACGTGGCCCACGTTCCATATTCATCCTCCGTCATCACGATTTGACGGATTGGTCCTCTTTTCTTCCCCCGTTCCTGTCGTTTCCATTGTTGTCTTATGTTACATCTGGTTCTCTAGCAGACAATGATTGTAAACCGTGTAAACGAGGTCATGATTAATGCGAAATTCCGATACTAAATCTGAATATTGTTCCTTTTTTTGATTATTGTTAATATAAAACCCGGCGGTTGTCAAAGCACGTAGAGTACACAAGGGAAAAGAAAAGTTTCAAAGTCAATGAATAAACCTGATATCTTCTTTCTCCTTTTTCTACCCTCTTAGGATTCAGTTTTTGTACGAGGACCCTGTGGAAGTTCCGATTTTAATTAATTTTAAGCTCACGTAATGAAGGTAATCTAAAGCAAATTGAGATTAAGATCGTTAGAAAACCGGTTAGCGGGGAAGAAAATAAAGGGCAGCGAGGTCTATGCGGTAACACTCACCGGCCGCAAGAACCTTTGAACTACGCACACTTTAAAAATTCAATAGAATAGGAGGTTTTTAATCAACCCTTGATTTAATTCCGCAGTTCAAGATGCAAAGCACGATCCTTAAGTCGTTCGCACTCACGAAGAGAAAATTCGATTTAAAAACTTAATACACATTCCTTTTAAGCCAAAAAGAATTTAAGGAAAAAGGGAATATTTAACGATTCTCTCCAAAGGGAGATACTATTTTATTCATTTCAAAGTTTTAAAGTTAATTGGCGTACAGAAAAAGTCTACGAAGTAAACGAGTTTTTCGATATTTAAAGAGCTTTTAATGTCATTTAATAATGGGGGTAAAAAACAGGATGAGAGATTTAAAATTACTTTATCCTTCTAAATTGCCCGATCCCAAAGCTGTAAACGGAAATTCGAATTCAAGTACAAATTAAGTTTAAGCAGGTTGTCGGCGAAATGGGTAGTTTCGTGAAAATCTGGATTTTCCCTGGGAAAACGGTTTTTCGGGATAGGGGAAGGCAACACAATTACCAGCTTCATCCTCGCAATTAAGCCTCCCTCTTTTCGCATGCGAAGGCGAAGGGGGATGAAGCTAAGCCTCCAGTTAATTGTTTACCACAGGAGTGGAAAAGAACTCTGGGAATTGCCTTTTTCTCTCCCTTTTTTTTCTTTCGCCCCGGAAATGAACCTCCGAAGGAACCAAAAAAGAAGGACGGAAAGCTTATTTCGTTTAATTACAGTAAATCCCTACTAATTAATGATTAAGGTCTTAAAGGGGCCGAGTCGAGTGGAAAGATAACGCCCTATAAACCTTCTAATTCTCGATTTATTTTATTTCCTCATTTTCTAACCGCTTTTAGGCCACTTTCGAATAAACCTCAACATTTTCTAAATAACGGATTTTTTTTTCTATATTATTACGGTGAGATCATTTTCTTTTTCTGATCCAAGGTTGACAACATGTGGTTCTCACGATACGATTCACGCATATGTAAACCTCAGCTGGGATCGACTCCCGCCGCGTTCGCGTCTCGCCGGGTGCCCCTTTAATCGTTACTACGTGATAAACGAGCCAGATTAGCTCCCGGAGGATTCTTTTTTATCCGCATCTGGCATGAGGCTGTTTACTTCTCGGAACGCTTAGCTTTTAATAGGGCGTTTTGTTTCGAGAAGGGGAAAAAAAGAAGCGAAACACAAAAAACACTAAAGATTCCTATCTAAACAAGTGTAACTTTTTTTCACTTTCATTACTCACTTTTTATTTATTTATCCTGTAAGATCCGCCTCCTCAGCCTTTCTAATCGTTCCTTTTATTTTAAACATTTTTAACTTCTTAAAGAAGTTATTGTGATACCCTCCACGTTAGGTTTTTGAGGAGGGGTCTCCCAGACCCCGTAGGATAAATTCGAATATGGATCTACACCGATCTCAACTTTGTCTGTGGTGCCGGCCGGCCGTAGCATTTTTTCCGGAACACTTTACGGCCACAGTTTTCATCCGATTTTACCAAATTTTCACAAAATTTCTTTAGACGGAGAAAGCGAGGGCGATTTTTGAATTTCGAAAAAATGGCGGAGATATGACTGTTTGAAATTTTAAAAAATTCGCTGCGGCCGAACCGTCGTCCGATTTTCACCAATTACTCCTTATATTTTTTACGAATTTTTGGTGTAAAAAAATTGCCACTTTTAATTATTAATTTTTTTAGTAGGGAGAAATTTCATACTTCTACCCATTACGAGAGGCACATCCCTAGGCCAAAGAGCCATTATTTCTACCTTGACACTTGAAAAAATTTTCGAAAAAAAGAACTTAAAAATTTTTTCAAAAAAAACCGGAAAATTTTTCGACAAAACTCCGAAAATTAAAAACTTATTAAAAAAACTCCTCCCTCCCTTATACTTCCCCCTCCTTTTACTTTCCCTCCCTTCGTTATACTTCGTTCCCTTATACTTCCCCCTCTGTTATACTTCCCCTCCGCTGTACGTCCCCTCCCATATACTTCCCCCTCCGTTATACTTCCCCCTCCTATATTGTTACTTCTCTCTAAGGAAGTTTTCGTTGGAAGCTCTTCAAACCAGTATTTTTTTTATCGACCCCCGAGTCACCTATTAATTTTTAAAAAAGACTTTTACCGCCCTACAATTTTTCTGGGTTTTTCCTGTGAAATTCTTAGTTTATCTCGTTGTCTTCTCTTTTGACAAATATATCGTTTATTGTGCCCCCTAAACAATGGCTGTTTTTATCTTCATAAATATTGTTGAGATCATTTTTCTTTTCGTTTATTAATGAGTTTTTAATAGAGATAAATGTTCTGGCTTTTTGCCAGGGAGATATTTTGAATGTTATGGAAGAGATCGTCTTTTGTATTGGTTTTTCTTGGTAAAAAATTGAGGTGTAAATTATAATTTTCTTTTATAAATTTTCTTAATGAAATTTCAGACCGTGACATCGCTAAGAAAAGTTTCTAGTTACTGACTTTGTTGAAAGATAAGGGTTTTGGAAGGGGGCCGGAAAGGGTGCCGATCCTCACTCCCTTTTTCCCGTCCAAGATTCCCCGGGGCCATTAAAAAATTTCTAATTAAAATTTCCGTTTTTCCAAAGGGAGGTCATAATTAAGAACGAGGTAATTAACATGGCTGGAAGCTGGGCTTCGAGTTAAGTCGAAAATTAAATATCCGTTCTTGGTTGTCCCCGGGGAGACGGAGAGACAATTAAACGAGAAGGCGAAGGGTGGCTTTCCAAAGAGCTTTTGAAGGCTTTGCCCTACCTCTATTTTGTAAGCGGACATTGCTTTCTTTTCCGGAGGAAATTAATTCTTTTTTCGAATCCCCCTCCGCCTCTCCGTCAACATTTTCTTATCGAACTTCACCTCTTTCAATCGACTCAAAAAAATTTGTCAAAAAAAAAGTTTAATTTTCGAATTGTACACCGGAAAAAAACCGATGAGTATCAGGTGCTCCCAACGAGTTTTAATAAGTTCACGCTACATTCGTAATAACTCCCAGCAGGTATTTACCCGATATGTTTTCCCAACCGTTTTACGCTTTTAGTTCTAGTTTCCGACGATATTAAACTTGAAAACGACATATTTCTATAATTAGCTTTGCAATTTTATGTCAAAATTGAAACCGCAGGCATTTACGGTATCAATAATTTACGAGATAATTTAAACCAAGTGCTTCAAAATAACTTTCATTTTCCAACTGGGTGGCTCTTCCAAGTTCGACCCCCGCCATAAAATTATTTCTCAGTAAAAAGTTATAGTAAATCGTCGCGTTAATTCTAACTCCGGACAAGTCATTTTTTGTCAGTTTTGCCATTGTTTCTGATGGTAAATTTTGTGGTGGATCGAATTCCGTTGGCTCTTCTGAAAACCTAGGAAAAGTGACTTGTCCGGTGTTAGAATTAACGCGACGAAATCCAAGTCACGTAATTTATTTTTTCTCTATGATTTCGTGGGATAGCCGATATCAGAAGTGGGATAATATATCTAATTAACTAATTAATTAATTTTGAAACAAATATCGGAAGTAAGTCGATTTTTTCTAGAATGTCTTTTTTAGCTGCATTTTGACCCTTATTTACGAGTGTATACGTGTCGACATAATGCGGTTCGTCATAATGCATAAAATAGCAGAAATCACGAGTTACCAATCACCATAAAAATCTGAAACTCAACGTAAAGAAAATAGTCGAAAACGTTAGCCATAATGCATTTGAACATAATACATCTCACATAATGAAGTGATTTAACACGTGTCGTTTCGAAATAAAATTTGTCGTTTCAACATTTGTTTCGCCATAAAACTGTCGTTTGGGCGTAATACATCTCACCATAAACTGGGGACAGTGGAAGAGTATGCCTAGTTCGCCCAACCCGATTATGGCGAAACGACGAAAACCTTGAAACTTGACAGTTCACCATAATGCAAACATAAAGCATCTCACCATAAAATGTCCTTTTAGCTACATTTTGACCTTATTTACGAGTATATCATGTCGACATATTGCGGTTCGTCATAATGCATAAAATAGCAGAAATCGCGAGTTATCAATGACCATAAAAAATCTAAAACTCAACATAAAGAAAATATTCGAAAACGTTGACCATAATGCATTTAACATAATACATCTCTCAATAAAAAGAGATTTAACACGTGTCGTTTCCACATAAAATGTGTCGTTTCAACGTATCGCAGTTGAACATAAAGGAAATTTTCATTTTAAAGAACTTTTCGTTTTGCCATAAAACTGTCGTTTGGGCATAATACATCTCACCATAAACTGGGGACAGTGAAAGAGCAGGCCTATTTTCGCCGTTTAAAACGCGATTATGGCGAAAGACGAAAACCTTAAAACTTGACAGTTCACCATAATGCAATTCAACATAAAGCATCTCACCATGAACTAGGCAGCCAATGGAGCTCGTTTTAGGACACAAGCATAATCAATTTCAACATAAAGGATTTCACCATAAACGACTTTTTCAATAAATGCAAGTCGACATAAAAAAAAAGTGCAAGTCACCATAACGCTTCTCATCATAAAAACCTCTCTTTAATCTTGTTGTTTCTTCATAAAACTGTTTCAGTCGTTTGGCATGACAGTTCACCATAATGCAATTCGACATAAAGCATCTCACCATAAACTAGGCGGAATTAGGCTTGCTCTTTCGCTGTCCCTAGTTATGGTGAGATGTATTATGCCCAAGCGACAGATACAGTTTTATGGCGAAACATCAAGTTTAAAGAGAGGCTTTTATGGTGGTAAGACGCGTTATGTAACTTGTACTTTTTTTATGTCGACTCTCATTTATTGAAGAAGTAAGGCGAAACGCTGTATGTTGAAGTGCATTATGGTCAAAATTTTTGAACTTTTGAGAGCGTTATGCTCAATTGCATTATGCCGAAATGCATTATGGTGAACTACAGATTCATATGTTCAACTGCTTTAGGGTGAAATGCTTTTATTTACTCAATTCTTCTTATCCGTGAAGGGATTTCGAGACAAACGACCTCGTGGGTTGTAATTTTGTTGTTTGATACGGTGATCTATCGATGTCTGTTTTAAACGAATGTTTAGTTTTGAATCTTATTAGCTTGTGGGTGTATTTCCAGAGGAATTGAGAGAAGGATAAAGATAATTAACGTTTGATTTTAAGGGGCGTGATGTCAGCGGATCTGCCTTCGGCGCACCCACAAACGAGCCTTGAACCTAGAACACGAACTTGCAGATCAGGTGTAGAACCCTCCTTCCTGATCAGTTTTTTCTTCGCCTCTCCGCAATTGTTTTATCAAGAAACGTGATTGTTTTTAAGTAATTGTTTCTCGAACGTTTAGACATGCAAACATTTTTTTTGTCGATTTACCTCTTCGTTTTCCGAGAATCGCGGAAGCTTCTTGAATATAAAAAAGGCTATTATCTTCTATGGAATCTTATCTTCGGAGAACTGGTCCAACTAGTCATTGCGTGCTCACCTTCAATTCTTTCGCAAAACAAGGAAATAAAATCAAAGAACGTTTTTATGATGTTAAATATTTTTTGCCTATTTTTTATAATTAGGCCCTTATTTTAAAGCAAATTTTGCTATATCATTGATTTCGCCCTACCTCTATTTCTTGAATGGCTAGCAACAAACTTATTGATTGTGGAAAGTTGACTCATGGGTTGGAGGATATAATATTACGAATTTTATGCTATAAAATGGATAAGGGATTAAGTCTTCGTGTTTAAAAAAAAATACTATCTCATATAAACAGAGAATCGTGTCTAGCCTTAATATTCGTGCCAAACGCATTAATTCCATCAGAAAAGCCCAAATCACGGCGCTAAACCAACCATCACGTCCAGTCGGAAGGTAATAAACTTATTAAAAGGTTTCACCCCCATCCTTTATTTAAAAGTGACGTGGAATACGAAAATTATGTCGAGTTTTTGCCACCTGTACCGTCGATGACGTAAAATCATAAATGCGCTTGGGAGTAGAAATGAGGTTTTTTGACCTTTTTAAAGCAAATTGTATCGTTTGCTATATGTGTTGAAAAGGTATGAATGTTTAAAACCTCTGAGGTTGAAAACTTCTCGCCCGTACTCTTCACCGAAAACAAATGGTCGGCTTTTCAAAGTCTGAATATTTTCTGAAAACTCTGGTTTTATCGGGTGGGGCGTGCTGTTCTCGAAAGTCATTAGCGGCAGAAAGGCCAACTTAGTTGATATTCGAACGGGGCATTGAATTGTGGGGGAGATATCGGGATAAAGGGACTTAATTAAGTTTCTAATGGAATAGTTTGAGGTGAACTGATCTGTTGTAAAGGGCCGAAAGGGCAGTTTAGTACTAACCCGGAACAATAAATTCGTTAGTACCCTCGGGCCTATTTGGTCTTAGTCACTTAACATGATCTTAATTGTTTTTAATAATAAATAAGATTTAATTTACTAATTCTATGTGCTTCCATGTTAGAAATTCCTTCTATAAATTGAGCAACGAAGACAAGTTTACGCTTGGATTTCAAGGGGAGTGGATCTTTGCATAAACTTAACATTTACTTTCTGTAGACTTAAGTTAAACTTGACTCGAGTTGTGCCCGAATGTTTGGCTGTTCTCGCGGGTGCTTTAGAGTAAGGCTGAAAGGGTGGAAGAAGGGGGGGACGTTTTCCCCCATGCTTCCTGAGATCGTAAATCCTCTACCCACTCCTCCGCCGCTGAATCTCAACAAGCGAGGTGGAATCTGCAAGGCACAGCGGACCAGGTAATGACATTTTACTTCCAGAACAGTCTGCAACCTCCTCCGCTTTGATGGAGTAGCATCTTCGATCGTCGAAGAAAAACCAATCACTTAAAACGAACAAAATCCCCTTTTAACCAACGCGTATCGATCACTCAGGTTAACCAATTGCCTGAATCAATTGAATTACAACACAGTTTTTATTTCTCCTAATGCTATTGAATAATTCCAATCTATTGTAACGCATATTTTGTTTACCTTGTCCGCTTTTCAATTTACCAAATTGACGACAAAAAACTCGATAATCAACAGGTTTTTATTAAATGGAGATGTCGGTTATGAGGTAAACTGGGATCGTGCGGGTCAGCAGGTCACTAACGTGTCGGGGCATCTCCTGTCCTAGTTGAACGGGAACAATATGACTTTTTTTCTTATGCTTTAAGCGGAAACTCTCATGTACTGTTGAGACAGTTGCGCGAAAGTTTAGTCGCCTTGGGGCACCATCCAATGGCGGAGACAATTTGGTTACTAAGTTTTCGCATACAACTGACTTAAACTTTCAGGAAGAACGCTACTCATAAAGATTGACTTACCTTGTAAAACTTCTCACCTTAATGATTAATTATTTTTAACTTTATTAATCAAAACTATGGAAAGTTTTTGATGAATCTCTTTTCAAAAAAGAGTAAACAAATTATGCATCATTACTCTTGAATAAGGTGGGGAGGCTCTTTTGAGACGTACTAGAAGGAGAGACTAATAAGGTCGAGTTTTCTCATGTCGGTATGACCGCCATCAGGGCGTTCTTGCTAACAAGCTTCTATTCACTGAGCCTTCCTAATGAAGGGAAAGGATCCCGATATGTCCTTGTTAGGCCACGCGTATTATCCATGTGTGTCAACTCCGGGTTCCTAAGGGTCGAAGAGCGAGAATCTAAAAAGGATCCTACAAAAGAGATTAATTGAATTTTTTTTATCCTTCTAAAAATAGTCAATTAGCCCCAGACTTCTTGCAAATAACCATTTTTCAATGGCAGTCACCTAGGCAACTTTGGGATCTAGGTAGTAGCCGTCATACAAAAGGTATTTCGAGGGTGTAATCATTATCATGATGCATTCAACCCGACATTCAGTCTACCTGATCCCCTCCATCGTTTACCCTCGCATCCGTTAGCCCTCCAGGGATTCACCCACTCCCCAGCGCTTTTACTGCACTCGTTTTGATAGCATAAAGAATTTATAATTAGTCGTTTCTAAATTATCGTGTCCCATGCGTTTGTTTGCTTGAATCATTTATTTAATTTTTGCTCCCCCTTTACCTTCGTTGCCGGAACAAACAAGTCACCGTCGGACGACTCAGCGAGGTCGAAAAAGGGTGGGCGGTATGTACGCCGTGTATGCGGTTTTAAAAGCGGCGATGCGTAGAATTGCCGCCCGGATTCGACAATAAACAAACAGTTTAATATATAAAAAAAAAGGCCATAAATTACCCTTTTTTTCTGTATGCCTCATTAAACATCGAAATCCCGAGTTTGGGACAGCTTGGGAAATTACGCTGTACAGAAAAGGCTAAAATATCGTTTTCTATTCTATGTATTTTCCCTCATATACTAACATTTGTGTCTACTTAGAAATCCCCTTTTATGGGGCACTAATACGTTATATTGCGTACACTTAAGAAGATTTGCCGCAATAGTTCTAACTAATAACATTGAGTTGTTCTACGAACAAAAAGCAGAGTCCCGATAACGTTTTTGAGAAAAACACAAATAATAAATATTTGAGTTGGCTTTTACGTCAGGCTATGTTTGTACGTGATAAAAATGATAACAAGAACCAAGTACACACTGTTTGTTAGTAAATAAACTGCCTTGTTTTCACGTGTTAAGGGCCACGTGGTGACTTCTAGTTCCAAGATAAGGTAATTCGATAAGGTAAACTCTCCCACGGCCCTACGATCTACATTCTCATTGGCTTTCAAGGCTGTCCCACTTTGACTCCTAAAAAAGGGATTGATTGTTTTTTTAATTCCTTGGATGTTTTTTTAGGCATAGGTCAATGATAAAATTTTCATCAATTCCAGAATAACAAAGTAGAGCGTGCTTAAGTGTGTATTATTGAGAATATCATCTAGGAGATGGCTATTACATATTGAATAGGATTTGAAAAATTAATGATATTTTAGGTTCATCTTTGATATATTTAGAGTGTACGAAGGCATCGCTAGAGAGCGAGAGAGTCGGCGGTCTACCACAACCCCTGACGTCGTCTAATGAAAGATTCCTTCCCTTCCTACAAACCAAACTCACCCTTCGCACTACCACAATGGTTCAAACAACGGGGAATCTATTGTGCTAGAAGTCCTCTACACGAGGGCGTTCTTAAACAATTTTCGTCTCGATTTTGGAGCATTTAGAGCGTGCGATTTGCCGTTAGTTATCTTTAATGGCGCAATTTAGATAACAATAGTATCAGATGACCTGTCAACCACATCTCTCATTTGTAATAGAAACGTTTCCCTATTACTCATTGCCCCTTTCGCCCCCCATCTCCATCCTGTCCGCATAATTTCTCACAAATGGTGTTTCGCTCTATGCAGAATGATTTACGGATATTGGCCGATACAACAGTGGTTTCTCTCAATGGTAACCTCTCAGATCTGGGAGACGGCTAAATCATGAGTTGAGATGCTGTTTCGGACAGTCTGAGCGTTACGGACAATAGCGTTAATTCCAAGCCAAAGATTCACTCTTGCGAATTACTTCAATCCAATCAATTTCAGATTAATCAAATCCTGTCTAACTATACACGAAGGCCATGAATATCTAACAAATCGACATTTTCCTCTTAAAGACGGGACTCCCAGAATAACATTAATTTATCAAATAGATAATTATCTTCGATGACTTGTAAATAAATCATTAAATATCATATTACTTAGCCTAGAAGACCCTTTCTCAATAATCGTCCATGCAGGGTATTACATTACCGTCTTTTAACTTCCTTAAAGAAGTTATTGTGATACCCTCCACCTAGGTAGGGGAAGGGTCATTCAGACCCCGGAGGGTCAAATCGAATATTGATCTTTACCGATCTCAACTTAGTCTGTGGTGCCGTCCGGCCGTAGCATTTTTTTCCAGAACTCTTTACGGCCACTGTTTTCAACCGATTTTCACCAGATTTTAACCAAATTTTATTTAGTCGGTGAACAAGAAACTAACGTGGGCGATTTTTGAATTTCGAAAAAATGGCGGAGATATGGGTTTTGAAATTTTAAAATTTTCGCTGCGGCCGAACCGTTGGTCCGATTTTCACCAAATTTTTACCAATTACTCCTTATGTTTTTAAAGAATTTTTGGTGTAAAAAAATTGCCACTTTTTATTATCATTTTTTTTAGTTGGGAGAATTTTCGTACTTCTACCCATTAAGAGAGGCACATCCGTAGGCCAAAGGGCCCATTATTTCTACCTCGACACTTAGAAAAACTTAAAAAAAAAAGAACTTTTTAGAAAGAACTTTTACTTAGAACTTTTTAGAAAGAAAAAAGCGCACATTTAAAAAGAAAGCCCGGAAAATTAAAAAAAAAACTAAAATTTTTATTAAAAAACTAAGTATAAATACCTACATTTAAAAACTAGAAAATTTTTTGACAAAAAAAAAAGAACTTAAACAATTTTTCGACAAAAAAAACTTCCCCCTCACTAATACTTCTCCTCCCTAATACTTACCCATCCTTTATACTTTTCCTCCCTTCGTTATACTTTCGTTCCGTTCCATTATACTTCCCCCTCCGTTATACTTCCCCCTCCGTTATACTTCCCCCTCCGTTATACTTCCCCCTCAGTTATACTTCCCCCTCCGTTTTACGTCCCCTCCGTTATACTTCCCCCTCCTATACAGGGTGTCCGGAAACACATGGCAAGCGTCTGGGAGAGCGTTAAAAAGTGGTTTTACGAAAAAAAGTTAAATGTAAACCCCCCTTAATTTAAATCAAAGAATTTGATGGTGTAGTTTAAAATCCACCTGGATATACAGGGTGTCCCAGACACAACCTAACTTCGTTATTTCAAATGAGAACCCCTATTTTTTATTTCAGATTCGTAATCTACGCAAAATTTCAAGTTGAATTGAGTACTCATATGACAATTTTGGACAACTTTTAAAAAATGTAAAATTTTAGCGTTTTTTGCGCTAAAATCCGTTAAAATTGACCTAGGAGACTTTTTTTTTTAATTCCACTTATTTTTTCCCGAAGAATCCAACTGTCTCAAATTTGAGCATCTTCGCATTCAGCATCACGAGATTTCGTCGCTAATGGCCTTTTTTCAAGTTTAACTCCAAATTCCATACTTCAAAAATGGAAATTAGCGATTTGTTGACGGAATTTTAATTTTTGATGCATAAACACAAAAGACGCTGTAGCTCATTCAAAATTTGTGGTCCGAAAGAAAAATTCCTTTCAACAAGTGCTAATTTTCATTTCTAAACTAAAAATTTGGGTTCTAACTTGAAAAAAGGCCATTAGCGACGAAATCTCGTGATGCTGAATGCGAAGATGCTCAAATTTGAGACAGTTGGATTCTTCGGGAAAAAATAAGTGGAATTAAAAAAAAACGAGTCTCCTAGGTCAATTTTAACGGATTTTAGCGCAAAAAACGCTAAAATTTTACATTTTTTAAAAGTTGTCCAAACTTGTCATATGAGTACTCAAATCTACTTGAAATTTTGCGTAGATTACGAATCTGAAATAAAAAATAGGGGTTCTCATTTGAAATAACGAAGTTAGGCTGTGTCTGGGACACCCTGTATATCCAGGCGGATTTTAAACTACACCATCAAATTCTTTGATTTAAATTAAGGGGGGTTTACATTTAACTTTTTTTCGTAAAACCACTTTTTAACGCTCTCCCAGACGCTTGCCATGTGTTTCCGGACACCCTGTATACTTCCCCTTCCCATATACATCCCCCTCCTATATTGTTACTTCTCTTTAAGGAAGTTTTCGTTGGAAGCTCTTTAACCTAGTACTTTTCACATTAATTAGTATTTGAGAAAGTGAGCACATAAAGCCGAATCGCTTAGTACAGGAAGAACGGTGAAATCTTAGGAGTAATTTGATAATAGTTTTTCGGTTGGCTTTATATCATCTTCAACTGTCCGTATATACAAAAAAAAGTTCCCATGACTTATATCCGGACGTGACGGTTTTCTTAAATTATAGCGAAAGCCGGAAACTCGATCTTCCCCTCGACGTATGTTTTATGTAAGCGGCTCCGTACAAAGGTAAAGAATTTATTTTGTTTTCCCATTATAATGGTAGGATGTCAACTCGGATGTTAAGTATCGGTCTAGGGAGGTTTGTGTAACCCTTGGGTCTACTTCTCGATTACAGCCACCAAGAGCACACTTTAGCTTTCCTGACAGCGTATATATTCTACGGACGGAAACACTTTTTCAGACCACATAAAAATACCCCCCTTGGTTGTTTCAATAAAAAATTTTTATCGTCGAAAAAAAGATATGCAAATTAAGAGATCCCTATTAAGAAAAAAGTTTTTTCAAACTTAAGATGATTTAAAAGCGATTTGAACTGAAATGTATCTTGAAGAAGTTTCTTTTTATAATGGCACAACTTTCGTCCTTTGTAGGTAGAAACTTTTTTTTCTCCCTCTCTGGTCGGCTATGTTTAATTTTCCCCTGGGTCGATAAAGGTACAAAGAGATTATTTGAAGGATTAACTTCAATGGGCATTTTAAGGTTTCTTTAAAATATGTAAAGTCCATTTTGTAAACCGGAAAATTTCCGGCACAAAACAACCGTTGTAAATATTACATTGATGGACTTAAAAAAAGGAGAAGTTATACGAATAATGTTAATTTCTAAACAGCATATTTTGAGTTGAGTACCACGAAAAACGTTTTTAAGTGGACCAATCATGTCGAGCTTGAGGGGTAAAGCTCTGCCGTTTCTGCTTTATCTTTCTATCATTTTTTTCTCTCTTTCTAGGGGTTTTTTTCTCTCGGAGGAATTCCCTCGCCCTTGTTGTGCTCGTTAGTGACTGACTGTGAGTAAGTGGAAAGGGAAGTCTTTTTCGCCACTTCCTGTTTGAAAAGGGGAAGTGGTTGAGTCGGATATCAGGCCCTTCTACTACTTTGAAGTAATTACAACTCGGTGAAAAGAGTCCAAGAAACTTTTCCCTGTCTCTTCTGGTTTTGTACAATTTTGAAACAAAGAGATTCTCCGTGCACCGAGATTTTCTTACTCTAAAAATAGGTCGCCGATTTGTTACCTTTTTTATACTAGACATAAATGTCGACCGTTTTTATGAAGCATATTAAAAGTGTTGATAATTGAAACAAACGGTAAAGACTATTTTAGCTTTTACGACTTGGAAACAAAGCTAATTGTTAGGAGGGGATTCGCAATTTAGTAATATCGCCCGCAAACTATCCGTGCAAAACGTTTTAAACCCGCGCACGCCTCAACATTGGCTTTATGAGGATTTATGAAATGGGACCGCCATAAAAAGTTATGAAATCGTTTTCAAACGGTAGTCCGCATTGTGCGTCATAAGTTCGAAATCGAATATCCTCTTATGGGATTTGTTTAAATCGTTGGTTTTATTCTCCTTTTCTTTTATATTCTGGACGTTGAAGAATCCCTATGTACCTTGGGAAAAATAGGGATGAGACAAACTGAATAGAAAATAAAGCCGTTTTGTTTTTATCCCATATCGTAAAGCGGTGAAAAGAGAGTCTGTGTATATGTGGATATTTAATTCAAGCGTGGGAAGGGGAACCTCGCTTTCTCTCTTAGCCTACAACCTGTGACCTCAACGAAACCCCTCTTCGTTCCTAAACGATGTGTGCATAAGTTATGCTTCTTTTCTCCATCCATAAAATACAAAAATAAATGTTAGGTTTTTTTAAATAAATGTAATCTCTACGTTGACATTTTTACAATCCAAAAAGTGTGGTAATAGAAATGTCCATCAGGGTCCAAAATAGGAGGATTAAAATGTCTGGTTGATCCTCAAATTATAGGGACGTAATCTGTTTTGAGTGGTTGATTGGAATTTAATGTTAAACAATTTTCTGATAAGGGGCCGTCAGCGTGTGTAAATGCATCTTGAGTTGTGTCTCTGACAAGCACGAGGTTCACGGTATCAATTCGGGTCATCTTTCCTCCCATCCATCTTCGCCATGAAAAAAAAAGGTGGTCGTGAAAAGGCGCTGCTTCTCAAAAAAAAACTTCTGCCTCATCTGCCCCGTGTACTTCTGACAGGCGTATATTGGGGCCAAGTTCCCTTTTAGATATCTTATACGCCCTCCCCAGTTTACGATACAAAGAAATACTTTTCTCCTTTCGTGTTATGTTGACATGTGTTCCCCGGAGTTGATTTATCGCCAGAAATTCACTCCTTGGAGAGGAAATAAAAAAGAAAAATGAGTTTTCCCTAAACCTTTTGTCATCATTTTAATTTAATTATGTGATGAATTAATCCTTTCTTTTTTTTCAGGTAAGAAAAAAAACTCTCTACCCTCGTAAGTAATTATTTATCATATACAATCAATAAATCTGGACGCCCGGGGTTATTTTCTCTCCCTCCATAAAATATCCAACAATAAGAAAGTTAATATTATAAATTATTAGAATATTTTGAAATTATTAGTAGAAGGGTTTTAAGTTTTGTTGGTTCGAATGTGTTTTACTAACGAGTTTTGTTTACACTCTTGAGAGTCTAAGGTTTTACTCCAGTTTCCGGCCCTTGTAATAATCCTGTTTGCCTTAAGTCTGTGAAGACAAGTCTGAAGAGACTTTTAGAACTTTCAAAATTTTCTGGGCGATTGTAAATTGAGGATTATTTAATTTAAAATGTCAAAAGCTCATTAAACGAAAAGACCCGTTGGAAGTGTAGCATAACGGAGGTAAACAAGAGCCACTGAATTGTCAAACGATTATTTAAATATATTCCATTCGACGAGATCGTTAACCCCGGAGTAACGTCCGCTACTTATTTACTCTATTATTGATTCCGTAAATTAAATATTTAGATTGTTCAAACAGTAAATTTTTTATAGAAAAAAAAAAGTTTAGAAAAAGGGTGGCTGTGGGATATTTAGTTAGGGCGAGGACATTTATCTGGAACGTGTTCTCATCACGGTCGGGGAGAGAACAAGGAAAGGGTGGGATAGGGAAAAAACGGAAAAAAAAGGACAACGAGGCGGGAGAACAAAAAAAGGAAAGAAAAAGAGTTTAATGAAACCCGACGAATTATTTATGGGGGGTCTGATGTATACGGAACGGTAGGCTAATGACAAGCGTCTGGAGTTTTCCATCCCATCAATAACTCAACTCTTAAACAGTTTTAGACAAACAGCATTTAATTTAACCGTTATCGAACCCCCAAAACCCTTGATCTTACTAAAATTTATTTAAAAATCAATAACTTCGTTAAATTGTCATTTTTTTCACATTTCCATTAAAATTAATAAAAAATATGCTTTCGTTTTGCTTCAGTTTATTTTACTGCAAATTAAAGTTGTACCAGGGTTTTTAATTACTTTTATATATCCTGTTATTTTGATTTTTTTGGCGTGTTGCTTTTTTTTATGATGAAAGGAAAAGTTTATACGTATATTTTTTCTGCTTTGTAATGAATTTCAAAGGTTTTATTATATGCGTTTATAAAAAATTATTACTAAAAATAAATCTGGGTACGGAATAAACCGAGAGCCCGTTTTCAAGTTAAGTAACGATGTTTGGTAAACAAACCTTTGTATGCGGCCGTTGGGAGTTTTTTTTCTCCCTCCTTTTTTCGCCTGATTTTTTTTCTCCTCTTCACCACTTCTATCTCTCTATCTTCTATCCCGTCCCCTCTTACCCTTATTTCCGGGCGTTCAGGTCGTTTGTAGTTTTTTTTACCCTGTTTACCTCGAGGATTAGAAGATGGAGCTAAAAGAAAATCGTGTTTGAACTGGGAGATCATTTCAATTTTCTACCCTTGCTAGTCTGAGAGGAAAATCGTAACTTTTTCTACCTCCAAAGAGAAATCTTTTATTTTTATCTCAAAACTTTTATTTAAAAAAAGGAAAAATATTTAATTAATTTTCAATTTTTCAATTTCAACGGAAATCACTTTTTTAAAGAATTTTTCTACCCTTTCGAGTGCATTATGAACGGGGAAAAAATTGTATTCTCAATTTTTTCGTTCTTTATCAATTACCCTTTAAAAACGAATGGAAAATTCAACTCCATTTTTGTTCTTTGTTGGTTTTTTAATTCCTTCCCTTACTCGTTATATAAAAAAGAAGGTTTTGAACTTGGTGAATTTCTTCTTCTAGTTTAAGAAGTGAAATACTAAAACCAGCATCGTGGTTAGGTCTTGCAGGTTTAGTATCCTTAACGCCTATTCTCGTTTTAATTAAGTTGCCTAGCTAGATTAATTTTATTACCTTATAATAATTATTTTTTATTATAAATCCTTTTAATCCGAACTTTTGCTAATCCGGCCTATCTAATCATAAGGCATTTTTTTAATGGAAGACCTAGTGAATGAGGAATCCAAAATGAAATATAAATTTGAAATTTTAAAAAGTTCGCTGCGGCCGAACCGTTATCCGATTTTCACCTTTTCACCAATTACTCCATATGTTTTTTACGAATTTTTGGTGTGAAAATTGCCACTTTTAATTTTAATTTTTTTTAGTAGGGAGAAATTTCGTACTTCTACCCATTAAGAGAGGCACATCCGTAGGCGAAAGAGCCCATTGTTTCTACCTTGACACTTGAACTCAGAAAATTTAAAAAAAAACTCGGAAAATTTAAAAAAAAAACTCGGAAAATTAAAAAAAATACTTATTTGGAAATTTTTCGAAAAAAAAAGGAAACTTGGAAAATTGTTCGAAAAAATACTTCCCCCTCCTTCCTTGAAAATACTTCCCCTCTCCTTTGTACTTCCCCCTCCTTTATACTTCCCTCTCTGTTATACTTCCTCTCTGTTATACTTCCCCCTCCGTTATACTTCCCCCTCCTATATTGTTGCTTCTCTTTAATGAAGTTTTCGTGGAGCTCTTCAAACCGGTATTTTTTTTCTGAATAATTATTTAGATTTTGATTTTCTGAAAAAAGGGTTTTTAGTTGGAAAAATGCTGAAAGGTTTTCTTTTTTCTTTTCCTACGAAGCGCTCAAAGGGGAGTTGGTGAAAAGGGTTTTCGAGAGGCCGGGGGGTGACTAAGCTCCCTGTGTACGGCGTGACTCAGCATTGTGAAGGTGGTTAAACAAAGCCAACTCTTTGTATTCAAACACGCTAAGGGCAAAATGTTGAGCCACGTCACCCTTCAATTACACACAATTACGAAACTAGGAAAAAAAATTACTAAAAATAATTTATTGCGAAATTTTTTTTTGTCTAGGAAATCGGTTGAATCTTTGATGGTGGAAGAGTCCCCTTCCAATTTCGTCGCTTGGTCCATTATTAAACGAGGTTGTTTTCTCTCTATTACTGTCTCAATGGAATATTCAAGGATGGATGCCTGTTATTCTACCTTCTATTCAGTCGACGTTTCCCCGTTTTCCGGTCCCTGATTGCCAAAACCTCATACCATACATGTTTAATTTGAGTCCTTTGTCTTTCACCCTATAAAGAATCTTCCTCATTTTCAATTTATTAAGGGAAGAAATGTTTAAGAATTTAGACGTTAAATAATCCGACGCGAGGGGTTTAACGTCAGTAACAGCCTTTTTCCTCCTTTTAAACTGACAATGAGAAAGGACCCTTTTCTCAGTTTATTGTCAACTCCTTTTAGTTTTATCTCTTTTCCATTACCTTCCCTCCCTTTTCCTCCTTTTTCTAAACCCCGTAACCAGAAATCTCGGACGCTGGTTACTTCCATTTTTGATTTTTATTTTTCCTTTCTTTTCCCTATTAACTCTAATAAAAGGTCTTTAAAATCTTTATCAGAAAAACCTACAATTTTTATAAAAAGCTCTTTTTTTACATTATTGCATTCTCCCTAAAAAACGACTTTGTGGTCGTTATTTAGATTCATTTTGATATCCTAATGATTAATAATGATATGGCCGGACAGAAACAGAAATATTCCATGTTTTAGGTTCATTTAGGTCTGATACTGGTTTTATCAAAATATTTTAACGCTGTTGATAAATTGGTTATTTTGGGTTGAAAAGCATTAGATTTTAACTTCCTCAAAAGGAAGTTATTGTGACACCCTGTATGGCGTGGTGTCTGGAAAAGGGTTTTCCAGATTCCTTAAAGGTAAACTGATTTGTGATCCTGTGGCTGTCTGTTATGCCGTCGACCGTCCTTTTTCTGGAACACTTCACGGCCGCAATTTCCACCAAATTTTCACAGAATCTTCCTTTTTGCCCAAAAAATGGCTATCTTTCGTCCAATTTATTTTGACGAAAAAAGATTGCATGTTTTAGTATTACGGAAGGAAAGAGACCTTGTGGATATTTCCTCTTAATTTCCTTTTTGATCTTAAAAAATTTAAAATTCTAAAACATTCTGTTGATTAAATTACTTGCTTTTAGGCAATTTTCGTGCCGGTAATGGTGATTACTGATTAAATAAAACACGGGTATGCTCTAGATAGAAAAAAAAGATGAAGCAGACGGTTAATTAGCATACAATGGTCTCTCCCACGCTAGTTAGATCCTGAATGGAAAATTAAAATAATAAAAAATAGACGAAAAAACGTAGGTGGTAAATCTTCATGGTCGAAATTCCGGCTATTGCCCAGGTTGAAGTTCCATTCTAACTAATTACGATCGAATTTGCGAATATCTGTGGGCTATAACAGTGGGAAGCAAAATGGAAACCGTGTCCGTGCATTTACGAGGAATCTGTGTGATCGCATTAAACAGTTACCGAACTCGCATGACTCCGCATTTCTCGAATGATTGGGCGAGAGGCGAATAGATTAATTTCGGGCGTTTAAAAATTTACTGGGAAGCTCGGAATTCGTTAAAGTGAGTTTTTACCGTTTGGAAAACGGAGGAAAAAACGGGGTCGCTGACTTTTTAAATGTTAAAAATGTTAAGTTTTAAACTTTTAACAACCCTTTGTACGAAGAAATTCGGGTTTGTTTTTAGAGTACAATGTTTTTTTTTCCAAATTTTTTCGTGTTCGTATGATATAAGTTTTTGTTGGAAAAGTTTTTTTCATTTTTTGTTCGCGAAAGTCAACTGTCTCGGTTGCTCCGGGTATATATTTTTGCCTTTTTCTCCCCCATTTTCTGCTCTGGATATAGCAAGAGTATCGGTAAGGACGGAAAACGGTCGAGAGGGAGGGAAAAGAGGGGGGGTTCTGGAAAATCCTCTTAGACAAGTTTTCCCCGAGTCCCTGTCAAGTCCGACCGCCGGAGTTTCACTTCACTCCTAAGGAAAAATCTCAGTTCACCCTCTCCCTCCCTCCCACGAAGAAACGGTCACGGATATAGATCGTGAGTTTTTCTTTTTCGACGACTCCCCCTCTGTACCCACTCCACCACTTTTAGTTCCATTTCGCCCAAGGCCCATCTGAAAGGTTAGACGTAGAGACTCGAGGGTCACCCCTGCCACTTCTCCAAGCCCATTTCCTCCAATCAAAACTTTCTTTTGAGATTGATGAATGGTCCTGTTGTGAATTGAAGGGAGAGGAGCCCCTGTTAAATATACACTTTTCAACACAAAATCTGGTTAATAAATAAATAAAAAACTTAATTCGTGGTAAACTTCCACTTTTCCACAAAATTCAAATTTTTTTTTTAAATAATCAAGTTTAAAAACGATTATTCCCATAAATATCTCTCTCCATGTGTCAAAACACGCAGGATATTGAAAAAAAAGTGAGTTAAAGCTATTTTTAATGAAGGTTAGACATGGAATGTTCGTTGTTCATTCCATTCATCCATTTATTGTGGAACACGAAACGCTCATTACGGAATAAACCGATGCATGACACACCCTATAGCTGAGATAAGATTTTAATTATTAAATACCCTTTATACAAGGAAAAAAAAGGCTCATTATAAGCAATAAACGGTTTGGAGCGAAAATACGACGATAATTGTATAAAAAAGCGATTCGTGAAAAAATATAAACTTGAGGAATGTTTGTGCTGGGTTTTTTTTGAGAATTATGTCGATTCAACACGGCTAACGAGTAGTCAATAACGAACCATCCACCCTTGGGGTCGTTCATGCTTTTGGGGCGTCGCCAGAAATCATTCCCCCCTCCCGCTCGTTTTTCCACCCATGTCTTTACAATTACTAAGCGAAATACTTTTTAAAGCAATAAAAAAAGGTTAAAAATGTGGGGTGGAGTAAATTCAGGGATTTGAAAGAGACGTGATAAATTTCCGGAGTGGAAGCCTAAATTATTAACCTTTTTTGATCCGATATGTATAAAAAAGCGGTTATTATATCAACGATTTCGTCGGAATTTCATTACAGATAAACGATACTTTCTCGCTCTTGAATTTATTTATTTATATTCACGCCATTAATATTAAAAAAGATTGGAAATATCAATATTTTTTGTTAAATTTTTCTCGTAGGGATTGATATTGAAAATTAAAGTTGCCTTCTTCCTTTCATTGTAGTTGAAGAAGTACAACTCTAATAGGTATGAGTTGAGGAGTTCCAATGGGATCCGTATTATGTCCTTAGCTGTTTAATATTTTTGTACATTTTGTCGCGTTAATTCTAACACCGGACAAGTCATTTTTTGTCAGTTTTGAGTTAGCCATTGTTTCTGATGGGAAATTTTGTGGTGGATCGAATTCCGTTGGCAGTTTAACCCTAGTACCAACAGAAAACGCGTAGTTCACGATTTAGCCAACATGATTCAAATGAGAAATTAATCCGTATTTTGGCTCTCCTGAAAACCTTGGAAAAATGACTTGTCCGGTGTTAGAATTAACGCGACTATTTGATGACTGTGTAGAAGGGCACAGTTTTAATTTTAAAAATTGATTTTTTCATGTTTTGGGCCCTTTTTTTCATTTTTTGTCCTAAAAAATGGATATCCTTACCGAAAATTGCTTTTTATTCCTTACCCAGGAGAGGCTTAAATTCAAAAGCGCTAGGAGGGCCGCAAAATTTAACGTATTTTTGTCGATTGCTAATCCCTCTAATCCCTTCATGGCCTTAAATTCTCACTTATAAGTAGTTTTTTATTGATTACGCTTCAGATAAATTTAAAATTCTCGAGATGTCCTCGGAATTCTAAAGATTCATCAAGATCTTTTGAAAAGATCCCTCTCCCCATATCAGGACAAAGGGAATCAAAAGCCTTTCATTTGTCCTCGAGAACAAAAAAAAAAAGAAAAAAAAATCCCCATAATACTCGGGCGGTAGCTGCCTCCGGACCGCATGAAAGAATTCCACCCCGAATATATTTTACCCGGAATGAAGTTTTTTTTTCCCTACCATATCAAAAAGCTGGAACCTTTCATTTTTATTTATGACAAAAATTTTCCGGATTAGTTTTTCCCTTTTGAGTATAAAAAAAATATAATTTAGAGAATATTTTTAACCCTTTTTTCCCCTGTCAACACACGTTCAATTAGCGGTCAGTTTGTTCAGTCCTCGTGTCTGTCATTTTCTTTTCAGAAAAGCCCTTGCATGCTGGAATAGATTTTTTTGCCAACATAAAAGTTTTCCACCATTGCATGTGAGAACTGTCTGAAAATTATCCTCGTGTCAAGGATTTTGGGTTTTACAAATTTAATTTCTGATTACTTTCTGTATTATGCGACATTTTATATTCTAAAAATGAAAGTTGGTGAAAATGAGCATTTATTCATTAATTACTGACATTACGATGGGGTTTGGATGTTATTAGTTAATTTAAAAGGTATTCTAAGCCTGGGGGATGAATAATCCATGTTAATAACCTTCCTGGCGTAATTGATAGCGTTGAAGTTTCTTTTTAAAAAGACATTTATATTTGAGATGAAAGGAAGTAATATTTTTGGACGTAAGAAGGGAGAAGTCTTTGACCAATCAGGCGTAGATATGGAACGGGGGATGAAATGGTGCGGTATAGGTGACCGGTTTCCTCCCTCTTTGCTTTTCGAGCGCACTCCTGTCCATTTACTTTCACCATCACTAACCGTGACTGATGAAGGAACCGCTTCCCCTACGAGAGCTCCACTTTACCGGGGCCACACCTAATCAACTCCAACCCCTCCTTTCTCACTTCCGATGCAATTTCTTCTAAGCGTTATCAATCATGCGTTCTCAAAATGAACAATGTAGGGGGGTGAAGACGCCATTTTCTCACGGGAATATTTATTAATGCGTCTCCGTTTGAAATTGACGGAAGAGAAATCTACTTAAATTAACACAAGACACGGGATCCTTTGTTATCTCACCTTTACAGATGAAACCCGAACCACAACACAAAATTAACAATTTCATCTTCAACTTTAAACCAGATTTATGTCTTTTGATAACATTGTTACACAAATTTCAAGTTATTTTTGTTTATTTTCTCAGAACTCCCAAAAATTAGCATTTTGTTCCAAGGGCGTATTTTATGTTTGTAGGGGGGGGGGGGCAACCCGCTTTTTCCGGAGAGGAAATAAAAAAGGCTGAAAAAAAGAAGAAAACAAGATTTTCCTACCTCTTTTGACCTTTTAAATGTATTTTATTCAAAATTTTCAGGTTTTTCGTCACCCTTAAAACCCCTATTTATCGGATTTCCGGAAGTTTTCTAATGTTATTACCACAAGGGAGGGGGAAGTATAACGGAGGGGGTTTATACTTCCCCCCTCAAGTTAACCTCGTACTTCAACACTCGAAAAACCTTTTTTTTCTTGAGTTCCAGGGAGTCAATCTTTCGGCAAAATCAACCATTTTACGGAATTTTAGAAGACTTTTACCTTCTTTCTTATTCTTTCGTACGAAAAACTTGGTTTTACCTAGTTTTTGGGCTTTTTTTTTTTTTTTTTTTACTTCTTTTGAACGAAAAAAACCACCATTTTACGGAATTTTAGGAGATTTTTACCCCTTCTTCGACGGAAAAACCCTCTTTTCAATTGATTCAAAACTTTTTCCTTATTCTTTCGTACGAAAAACTTGATTTTACCTAGTTTTTGCGCTTTTTTTTCACATCTTATGAACGAAAAAACCACCATTTTACCGAGTTTTAGGAGATTTTTTCGGTGTTTCTGCCTCAAAACTCCCTTAACGTGGTTTTCCAAGGCGGATATTTTAGCGTTTCTCTCTGCCTTCTAAAAAAACCTTTTTAGCTATTTTTACTGTGTTTACTCTACAAATTTTGACGCCCTGTTTGGAGGGTATTAACAGAAGCCTCTTATTTTGAACTACGCCTTTTCTGCCAGAATATCTTTTTTTAAAAAAGCATTTTATGGTATTAAATTTTTTTTTCTCATTTTTCTAAGTTTAAAAGGGTACTTTATAAGCTCCAGATTTAATAATTTATAGAGAAAATGCGATTTCGGGGTATTGTTGTAATATAAGAGGATTGGAATTACTTGGGATAGAAGTAGAGAAAAGACTCCGGTTGCCCGGTCCGCGGACCCTTTTATTATTTGCCCAACCCACGGATTCTGTTCTCTACACTCTACTTTACCCAAGTTTTTCCAACTTCACGCCGCCACCGTGTAAAAACTTTATCAAAAGTTCACTCCTTTTCGTGGGCGGAGGAAGAGAGGAAGTCGTTCGGGACTCGATGTTTTTCGGAGTATTCTCTTTTTTATTTTGAAAAGAAGGTCGAGTGGAGATCACTTTGTCTTGAGGGGCGAGGGAACCTCGCAGTAAATTAAAATAGGAAAAGAAAAGGAAGGAAATATGACAGGGGTGGGAGACGACGAGAGAAAGGAAAACTCAGGAAGGGGGATGAATGAGCTGTGAAAATTACGTCTGAGAAACTTGAATCCTGAAAGGCCTCGTATATTAATGAAGGCTCGATATTGTTATAAACTCTGATTGTTCCCCTACCTAAATTTTCTTCTTTTTTCTCCCTTTTTAATAAATTACTTTTTTTCTACCTTTTTTTTTAATATAAAAGCTTTAAAACAACAAACAATTTTTCATTGATTTTCTCAGTATTTACATGGTAAAAATAACTCGGTTTTCAGAAAACTAAAATATTCTTAACAATGTTTCATGTTCAAATGTTTTTTTCGGAATTAAACATTTAAGAGGGGGAGAGGAAAAGCTTTTACGCCGGGAAGCTAGATAGCTCTATTCGGAATGGTCGTATGGGGATCAGTTTTATTTCTGTTTCGGTTGTAACCATGACGACGGACGTTTTCTAGGAAAGGGGCCCCTCGGGTGGTTTCAAGTGTTCCCTCCCTGTTTTACCTCTTTTCTCTCGTTTTGCCCCCGCGCGGTTTTTTTCTTCTTCCCCGTTAGTCAGGAGGATATCGACGATTTCTGAAGGGGTCCCCCTTTCCAATCTGAAAGACTAAAGGAGTTTCGGGCTTTTGTGTCGGTGACCTATAACGACAATTAGCTTCCCAAAGACACAATGGCGAAATGTCAGGTTTTCTTCGAGGTTTATTCGAGATGAAATTCTTGTTAACTTTCTTAAAGAAGTTATTGTGATACCCACGACGTCGGGTTTTTGGGGAAGGGTCTTCCAGACCCCGGAGGGTCAAATCGAATATTGATCTTTACCGATCTCAACTTTGTATGTGGTGCCGGCCGGCCGTCAGTAGCATTTTTGTCCGGAACACTTTACGGCCACAGTTTTCAACCGATTTTCACCTAATTTTCTTTAGTCGGTGAACAAGAATGTAGCGAGGGCGATTTTTTAAATTTCGAAAAAATGGCGGAGATATGTCTGTTGGAAATTTTAAAAAATTCGCTGCGGCCGAACCATTGGTCCGATTTTCACCAAATTTTCACCAATTACTCCTTATATTTTTTAAGAATTTTTGGTGTAAAAAAATTGCCACTTTTTAATTATTTTTTTAGTTCAGTAGGGTTTAGTTTAGTTTGGTAGGGAGAAATTTCATACTTCTACCCATTACGAGAGGCACATCCGTATGCCAAAGAGCCCATTATTTCTACCTTGACACTTAAAAAAATTTTCGAAAAAAAAACTTAAAAAATTTTTCAAAAAAAAAACGCAAATTTCAAAAAAAAAAAACTTGGAAAATTGTTCAAAAAAAAAAAACTTCCCCCTCCTTTATACTTCCCCCTCCTTCTTACTTCCCCTCCTTTATACTTCCCTCCTATATACTTTCCCCCTTCGTTGTACGCCCCCTCCTATATTGTTACTTCTCTTTAAGGAAGTTTTCGTTGGAAGCTCTTCAAACTAGTACTTTTTCTCCAAAAAGTTTTAAATTAACATTGAAGGAAGAAAAAAAAATTAGGCCCCCTGTGAGGTTCGAACATACGACCTTTGAGTTTCTAGCCAAAGGCTAACATTTAAGCATAATCTTCTTATTTTTCGTTGGGTGTGTTAAGCATTTAAGAAGAAAACACTGAACATTTCAATTAGTTTTTTTTTCTTTTAGTCCTAAATGTAATTAATTTTTGCTTCCTTGCCCCCCAAGGGCCTTAAGGAAGGAAGCCTAATTGGAAGGAACGTCGGACAAAATATTTCTCCAAGAGGAACCCTTTTTTTCTCCTCTTGTGTAAAAATAAAATAAACCTTAAAAAGAGACAAAAGTTTATCCTTTAAAAACTTTATTTTTTGTTTTCCATGTCGGTGAGTGATGATCGTATTTTAAAAAAAAATTATTCTGGCCGAAACGAGAGATTGCTTTTTCGTGCAAAAAAAGGAGGCGAGATCAAAGGGGTAGCGCGCTTTTTCCATCCATCCCCTCGCGAAATGACGCAATAGAAGGTGGTTCGTTAAAATTTTAATATCCTGATTTAAATTACAGGGGCGCCGAATTTATGTTGCTTCAAGAGAATTACTTACGGTCGATATATCATAGCGTTTAGTCAGTCAACAGCACCTTTGTAGTAGCCATAATGAAAGCACTAACTCTTTAACTAGTTAACAGCCTTTAAACGAAAGGTGAACCTACTTCCAGATAACTTAAATAATTAACGACCAATCAGCAATTTTTGAGCTCTTCGGGTATATGATGGCTTTGAAGGACGATCCTTCAGCCTTTGAAGATCCTCACGGTGAATTTGAAACACGTGAAGACGTCGAAGGAAACGCCGGAGGGTTGATCAATACAAACAATGGAGACGAAGAGACAATGCTGACTGCTCGTCAAAGGTATTCAGGATTGGGACAATGTGCCGGCTGATTGCATAGACCTTTAATTGGCGAGGCTCCTCTCACCTAATCAAATTTGATCAACAGCCCTTTCACACACCGTTCAACCCGTTCTTGGTAAAATCAATTCTCCCTTCTCAGGTTCGGAGCCTTTCCATCAATTGTTAGGTTCCTAAGCCCCGGAACTCTCGTTTAAATTTGTTACTCCCTTCTATTGAATTTACTGTCAATTAGTATATTTCCCCACTTTAAAACGTTTTTTTAAAAAAAAACGGGATAAACGTAAAATCCGAGTCTGACAGCCAAATCCGCTCGGGATAACATGTAGACCCTATTTGCTTAATTAAATGAGGTGCTTTGGTTAGCGTTGTATATTTAAAGTTAACGTCAAGTCGTTATATTGGTACCCTGGTGACATTCTCCCGAGCACAAATCGCCATTAAGCCTTTAACAGGATACTGTCTCTGTAAATTCAACCCGCAGTTAACCTCCATAAGCTTATCTCATAGCTTTTATTGCTTTCAATGCTTGATTACTCCAGTTTTAACAGCATTCGTCTTTATCTTTAATAAACTTCATTATTAAACCCCTCTCTAAAAAATAAAAAAACATATTTAATGAGAAAAAAAATTAAGCCTCTTTTTCCTGTTGAAAAGAGTTTAATTAATTTTTATCAAAATAATCGGAAAATTGTTCTTTTTTAATTTAAAAAAATAGAGTTGTAATTATTTTTATAAAGACTAGGTGTTGACAGAACAGAAATCGAAGTGCTTCGTTCCAGAATTTTTTTAACATCGAAATAAGGTTGAGAGGGAAACTTAATGGAAAACAAACATGGGAGAGAGGAGGGTAAAAAAAAAAAGAACAAATAAGGGAGGATTTTGTGGGTGAATCATCAATAAAACGAACGTGTCCAAGACAGGGCATACGGGATAATTTGAATTTTCTTATAATATCTCCATATTATACGCCTCCCTTATTTTCTTGAGCCAACAAAAAAAAGGAGGTAAATTATTGTTAAATATTGGATTCCCCTACGTGCTTCGCTTGCTATCTTCATGGCGTGGAATCACGGAGCGGACTGAATTTAGAACGAATAGGGGTGAGGGAAAGTCGAGGAAAGTTTTGTGTGGGAAGGAGCCGTTTTTTGAAGCTAAAAAGTGCGGACTTCCTTAATGTTTCAAGGGCACGTTTGCCTCTTTTTTTCCATTTGATATCCGCTTTTATCTTCTCGGAGATGCTTTTTTTAACCTCTTTGAATTAAAGTTTGCGACAATCTTTAGGTACTAATCTGATTTGCAGAATCTTGGTCTTTAGTCTCCCTGATCTCTAGAGACCTTTTTCCTTTCTAATTTGTGATATTTTCAGACTTTTAAGTAAAAACGTGCAAACTCCAAACTAAAGTCGTTGAAATACCGGTGCCTATTAGATCACCGAAGTTAAGGAGATACCTCCGGAACGTTTTGTTTAAAAAACAACAGATCGCAGCACTTTGGTCCCTTTTTACTTTCCTACATTTGAGCACTAAAAATGGTCGGAAAATATTTTAGAAAAGCTCGCTCTCGTAGTTTTGGAAATGTCTATGCGGCATTGGGAGCAGTTTTTCGAAAAAAGTTTTCCTTTGGAAAATGGAAAACTTTATTTTCGACTGAAACGTTTTTCCAAAAAAAACTGCTAGCCATTTTGTAGGTTTTGATGAGCTCTTTCCGAACACATATTGTTTACGAAAATCGTAGTTTCGTCGTAATCAAAATTCGTAAAATGGCAGTTTTTTTTTGGAAAAAATGTTTCAGTCATACGAGGTGTGGCTATTAAATAACCGGACTGAAGTCATAACAATTTTTATTCGTCTCCAATTACATTCGAAGTTTTATCTCCTTCAATATACTCCCCTTGGACCTCCCTACACCGCTCCATACGTTGTTTCCATTGTTGGAAGCAGTGCTGTAAGTCCTCTTCTGTTAGCTGGTTCAGTACCTCCGTCGCTTTTGCCTTAACCGCTTCCACACTCCAAATCTTGTTCCTTTTAGCGCCGATTTCACCTTAGGAAATAAAAAAAAGTCACAGGGGGCAAGGTCGGGAGAGTACGGTGGATGATCCAACACTGGGATGCCGAATTTCAAAAAAAAATTTTTTTAAGCTTCAGGTTAACTCGTTGTTCCATCTGACTACTTGGAATTTTTCCGACGCGTCACTAATGCAAACACTACTTCAATCGACTCCTACAGTCGAACAGAGCGACCTGACGACTTGTCCAGCGAGCTGAGAGTTGGGGAAGGACCCTCAGACTAAATCATGTTTAAACTTGTCGCGTCGCGCTCGCAGTTTGCTGACAGCAGCATCAGTCCGGTTATTTAATAGCCACACCTCGTATGTACCTATATGGAAATAATTAGCATTTTATCTTAAAATTTGAATAGGTGATTAATTATTATGTAAATTGGGTAATAAGATAACAAGAATACATAATATTTTAAAAACGTGCTAGGTTAATTAAGTTAATTATCTAAGGTATCCGTTTTCAACGTCTTGAACTAATAACCTAGGAAAGCGTAATTAACCAGAAGACTCCGCCCGGGAGCCCTTAAAGTGTGATTAGCCTCAACTCCTAAAATTTCAGAGTTTCCAGTTTTGGATATTGAATGGAATAAAAGTTGGTATTTAGTCGAGCCGGGAGGGCGGTGTAATGTGCTCAACGGAAGGACATCCATCATCCGCGGCCTCCGCCTTCGCTAAGCCTTCCTACCCCCTTCTTTCTCCCTCTACCGAGATTTCCGGTTCCTCCGCCTCTAAGATATTTATGGGCGAGTTCCTCCGGAACTCCAAGACTCTATATAAACATTCTACAACTCATTCTTTTCCCGCGGAGTTTTTCGACGCTGACGTCACCCCCTACGAAAAAGTAAACAAAAGTTTTTTTTCTTAAAACTGTTGATCTTATAACTTTTTAACCTAATTTTTGCACCCTTTGAAAAATATCTATATTTCTGTTAACGATTTTTTGTCTTTTGGGAGTTATCCGTTTAAAAGGGTGGAAAAAAAAATCTCTTTTTTTTCTCCCTTACTCCAAGTCCTACTTGATATTCACCCCCATTAAACTATCAGCTCTTAGCGGTTTCATCAACTACTTTTTCGAAAAGGGGGTTACCTCCCCAGTTTCCCGGCCATTACTTCCGGCGAAGGGAAATAGACCGGAAATTCTTCCTGCTCGCACCTACATCCCATCAACCGTCATCTTATCAGAAGTTTCGGAAACATCGAAAAAAATGTATCCTGAAAATTTTTTTTAAAGAATTTTCATTAAAAAAAATAATTATATGGTTTTTTTCGTTTTATCGCCTCAAGAAACTTGAAGGGGAGGTCGGATCCATTAAGAAAATTAGGTAATTCAAGGTATCACGGCGCGACCAAGCCAGAAATTCGTGCCGGTGTTGCGGGCTCGTTGAAAATCGTCCCTTTCCCCCCTTTTTAATCAAAAGTAAACACATTTTCATTACATTAATGCACATGACTGCTCATTTTTTAATATCTTTCCCTTTTTATTTTATGATTAAAAAAAAAATTTCTCCCAGAGTAGTTGAATAGATTCACATAAAATTCCCCATGTCTACGCCCCATGCACTGTTCCAGACAGTCTAGGATTTGCAATGCAGGGGAGGTTGTAATCTATTACTAGCTGTCACATGAACATAGCGTAATTCGAGTCACGTTCAGATTTATATACTGACCCCCTTTTCCGGAAAGTTGGGCCCAGATTTTTTTTTTTCCCCTTCCTTATCTACGAAATAAAATTTAAAAAAAACTAGATACTTAAAGAATATAGGTCGTTGTGGATTCGGCCAAAATCGTAAAATGTAATAATAAAAAGTAGAGTAGTCGTTTTTACGATCGAGGTTCCATTGTATCATAGCACTTTTCCTGTTTACGAAGTCTTTTTTTTTTATTGCAAATTTCGTTAAGAAAAGCCATTTTATCATGATAGTCTCTTAACTACTTTTTTTCTATAAATTAATTTTAATTTTTTTTTCCAGGTGAGATATTCAGTGTTTGCTGCACAGTGAGTAAAATTTTTATCAAGAATAGTCTTTCTCCTTAAAGCAAAAAGAGAAGAAAACTAAAAATTTTCTTGAGAAGTAACAATATAGGAGGGGGAAGTATAACGGAGGGGACGTACAACGGAGGGGGAAGTATATGGGAGGTTAAGTATAATGAAGGGGGAAGTATAAGTCAGGGGAAGCATAAGGGAACGAAAGTATAACGAACGGAGGGGAAGTATAAAGGAGGGGGAAGTATAAGGGATTAAGAACCCCATCTACTCATATGAGGAATTCTTGAATAGCGATCTAAGTGACTTGTGATATACCTATAATTTATGTTCCTTTTTCTAGTGAGATAAAAATATTTAAAAATTGTTAATTGTTTAAAAGTGTTAATTGTAATTGTTTCCTGTTCTAGTTATTTTGTTTGACAATTACCTACTATAAAATTTATTAATTTTGATGTAAATAAATAAAAATAAAAATAAAAATAAAAATAAGGGAGAGGATGTATAAGGGAGGGGGAAGTTTTTCTTTTTCGAAAATTTTTTAAGTTTTTTCAAGAAATTTTCTAAGTTTTTTTTTAATTTTCCGAGTTTTTTTTTGTTTTTCGAAAAATTGTCCGAGTTTTTTTTTTTTTTTTTTTTTTTTTTTTTTTTTTTTTTTTTTTTTTTTTTTTTTCGAAAAATTTCTAAGCTTTTTTTTCGAAATTTTTTTAAGTGTCTAGGTAGAAATAATGGGCTCTTTGGCCTAGGGATGTGCCTCTCGTAATGGGTAGAAGTATGAAATTTTTCCCTACTAAAAAAATAATAATTAAAAAGTGGCAATTTTTTACACCAAAAATTCGTAAAAAATATAAGAAGTAATTGGTGAAAATTTGTTGCAAATCGGACCAACGGTTCCGGCCGCAGCGAAATTTTTAAAATTTCAAACAGAATATCTCCGCCATTTTTTTGAAATTCAAAAATCGCCCACCTTACATTCTTCTTCACCAGCTAAAGAAATTTGTGTGAAAATTTGGTGAAAATCGGTTTAAAACTGCGGCCGTAAAGTGTTCCGGAAAAAAATGCTACGGACGGCCGGCCGGCACCACGGACAAAGTTGAGATCGGTAAAGATCAATATTCGATTTGACCCTCCGGGGTCTGGAAGACCCTTCCGTGCAGGGTATCACAATAACTTCTTTAAGGAAGTTAAAAGTGTATAAAAATTTTTAAAAAGGCGTTTCCTGGCTGTAAAAAGAGTAAAATCAACTAGGGTGACTGCTGAAATCAGGGCCTTCCTATTTGAAGGCCTTTTTTTAGTTTTCTCCCTTTTTGGTTTTCACCATCCATTTTACTAATACTTTTTATCTTATTTTTCGGGATGTTTTCTATTCAATTTATTGCTTCCTTTGTTCAGGGCGATGGAATAAGAACTCAAAATTAGAATAGATGGTTGTTTTCCTTCCTAAAGTTATTTTTTCTTCATATTATGGATTTTTTCCGTGAAAACTGCGTTTTTGGTTAACAATTTATTGGGGTTTTTTATTGGAGTGGACTGAGAGGCCAAAGAGGCTTATGAAAGAAGGGAAAATATTTAGTAGAATTGTTGATTTTTCGATTGTATCTTGAATGACGTGTTTTATGTGTCCCTGTTGTACTTTCTGAAAGAGGGTGGGAAAAAGGTGGTTGTAAGATTAAGTGGACAAGTTTCCTAGGGTGGTTTCTCTTCCCATTCTCCCGACCACTACACACCTGGGGATAGAATTCAGAACACGTATAGATTGAGGTAAAGGATGCTTAGAGGTCTAAGGAGGCGTAGAGGGTGCACCCTTGTGGGGAAAGGAACGTTTCGGGGAAGGGGTTTAGGGAGGGCTAAAAGCCAGAACGTGTACCTCAGGCTATGAATCAAGTCTCTTTTAGGTGGAGGCTATTCAAAAGCTCATTTCCTCTTCTTATTACTCCCGAAAAATCTTGATTAGCGAACTTTTCAGCCCGCCCTTCCAATTGACGTAAAGGAACTAGGTGTATTCCATGGTAGTGTCATTGATATTCAGCAACTGGGGAAAGTTTGAATTAATGCAGTCTTCCGGAGGACGACGGTGAACATCGGACGAGGTGGCATCTCAAGGGAATCCTAACTTACCTCAGAAACCTGGGAGCTCTCCTGGCATCACTGATTTCCATCTGATAAACACACAATACGCGAGAAGGCCTAAATTTGAATAACATAAGGGGGAAAAAAAAACTTTTGGTTGAAACAATAAAGGTTTTTTTTAAATCTCTTTATTGTTTTAAAAGATGAAAAGATGTTTTTGTGAAGCAATTAAAAGTTTTAATTAGTTCTAAGTTGTGTGTAAACTTTAATAAAGCAATAACTGTTAGAATTGCTTTTAGCGCGTTGGCCGTTTAAAAGAGAAAGAGAAACAAACGGAGGAGAAAAGAAAAGCGAAGAAAATTTTGACAGATTAGGGGGTGCCCCGGAAAGATCCTCCGGGAGGGCCAATTTAACAAGTTGAAGCCGAGCAGAAGGATATGCGTAGACTTCATGAAGATCAACAGTTCATTAAGAGAAAAGCCGAGAAGAAGGAGAAAGGGAGAAAACGGAGGGAGGCCTGAAGATGAGAAGAAAAGGGTCGGAAGGGGGTGGGAAAAGGTTATTGCGTTTTTAATCAAACTCCTCGTTTGCCCTCGTCGCTTGGATTGACGTCTGAGGAAGGAGAGAGGATTCCGGGTTGAAAGGAAGGGGACTTTATTTGTCTCTCAGAATAGCTAATCTCGTGGCTTTCTCTCGTTTCAAAGCGACGAAAAATCTTTAAAATGAACAAGGACAAAATGTTTTTTTCTTTTTATGTTGAATACGTAACGTAAAGACTCTCAAATTCAGGCTCTACTGTTACATACGTTCTGCTAGCATTTCATCATCCCCTTAAATTCAACGACTATGGGGTCCCCACTTCCGCACGAAAACTGCGAGGTCTGAAAGACCCTTTCTCAAATTCCCATGGACATGAGGAACTCATGACAATAAACTGGGAAAAGGCTTCACTTTGGGTGTCACTTGGAGAACGACCGTTTGAAAAAACAACACTAAAGCTGTCTGCAAGATGGAACCCTGTTTATTAGCTTTGTTGGGGATAATAGAAAATGTAAAGAAACGACGGCTTTTCCGAGGAAGGTATGTCAAGACTGGACGTTGTAATCGCATTCCTAGAATTCCCGTTCGTAGGGAAAGGCATTTTAGTTCCAAAAGGTATAAAAATTGATAGTGATGTTGACGGCTGGTAGGATCGTTGTTGACTGTCTGAAGAGGACAAAGGCAATTATTTTCTCGGATGAGTTTTCCGGCTTAGAGGACAATGGAGCCGTTGGAAGTGGGAACAGGTGCTCTGAATGTCTCGAGGAGAACAAGCCGTACTTTTCACAGCCCCCCATCCCTACACCTCTTCCTCGCAGTTAATGGGCCATTTCTTCTTTACTCTCGCTCTTTCTTTTCTTTTTTTATTCCCCTCCTCCCGCCTTTTCGTACTTGCAAGAGCCCTCCGGTTTTATCCGTCTGGGGCATTGTTTTGATGTAGAGCTGTAAAAACTGGGGTAATGCTTACTTTTTACATGAGAAGGAGCAAGGAAAAAAGGAGAGAGCCAAAGATAACTTTCGTTGATTGCAACGTTTGAATGAGAAACAAGAGAACGGGAAGACTTTTTACTTAAATTGCTCATCAATTATACCCGCAGGAACTCCGTTCTATTCCTGTCCGTTCTCAAATCACCTGTTTTTGTTGGCTTCTCTCTTCATCAAGATTGATGGAGTATCGTAAACGCCCTATTTCAATTTACAACTGTTTTTGACGGATAAACGCCACTAACATAAAATCTATCAATAACAATGCTGTCCGTGCAAGTGAGTTCTTTCCCTACTCCAGACGTCTAAAAAAATTAATATTTTCCTCACAGCTACTTTTAGAACAAGTTTAGCCAAAATGAAATGAAAAACATTTCCGATAGATTTTTTTTCATTGCTGTTTTAGATCAGGTTTGGCAACCTCCTTGCTAAAATATCCCTTTTGAACAGTCGGCGCTATCCGCTCACAATTTCTGGGGCATTTGTCTTGTGACTGATAACAGTATAACCAACCTACTTGATGCTTTTCCCACAAATGTCTGCTTTTTGGTGATTGGAAGGCCAGCCAAACTAGCTATGATGACAGTCTTGCCAACAACTTAGCCAGAAGTCTCCATGTTTTCCTATCGGCACCATCTTTCGCCCAACAAAATCTGGCTTCTGGAGGTTGGAAGGCCAGCCAAACTAGCTATAATGACAGTCTTGCCAACAACTTAGCCAGAAGTCTCCATGTTTTCCTATTGGCACCATCTTTCCCCCAACAATATCTGGTTCTGGAGGTTGGTAGCGCAAGTCAACATACCCATGATGACAGTCTTGCCAACCTCTTCGCCTGATGTCTTCCTGTTTTCCTGTTAGCACTATCTTTCGCCCTACAAAATCTGGCTTCTGAAGATTGGAAGGCCAGCCAAACTATGATGACAGTCGTGCCAACCTCTTAGCCAGAAGTCTCTTTGTTTCTCTGTTTGTGCTATCATTCCCCCAACAATATCTGGCTTCTGAAGATTGGAAGGCCAGGCAAACTATGATGACAGTCTTGCCAACCTTTTAGACAGAAGTCTCCTGTTTTCCTGTTAGCACCATCTTTCCCTACAATACCTGGTTTCAGGAGGTTGGGAGGGCATTCAACACAGCCATGATGACAAGTCTTGCCAACCTCTTCGCCTGAAGTCTCCCTGTTTACCTGTTGGTACCGTCTTTCCCCCTGCAATATCTGGCTTCTGAAGATTGGAAGGCCTGCCAAACTATGATGACAGTCGTGCCAACCTCTTAGCCAGAAGTCTCCCTGTTTTCCTGTTGGCACCATCTTTCCCCCTACAATATCTGGTTTCTGGAGACTGGGAGAGCTCAGGATAGTTTGGCGTGCAATGTTTATGTTTTTAGTTCGATGGGATTACCCCGTCGTCTTGAAAGCGTTTTGTCGTTGTTTTTGCGTAAAGTTGTGTCCGAAACAAGTTCGTTATCGTCTGCTTTAATAGTAAGTTTCCGGCTGTCTCGTAGTCACAAGTGACAAGAAGGGAGGAAAGTACACTAACGTCAAGTAAAACGCTTTTAATTTTCGTCCCCGAGATAAGCGGGAGACAAGGGTTTCAATTTAAGCCCCCTCCGACGTGCACATTCGGTAAAACAGAAGGAACGGAGTTTAATTAAAGTGAATTTTGGCTCGGGTATCCCGTATTACACGTTCTCTCCACCCCGGGATTCCCGAGGCTTAAGTGACCATTTCGGAACATTGACCTTTAACAAATTTACTCCTCTCCCCTCGACGTAGACGGATCGTAGGCGGAAGGGGAGATGTAAAAGCGGTTCTTGTCAGGGTGTAGTCGCTAATGGCGCCCAAGGATAATGCTAATTAACTCGGGACATGACGGGAGGGGATTCCGTTATTAAAACATGATTACCAAAAGGAACGTTCTTCCCCCTCCTCTAATGAAAAGGTTATCGGTAATTCTAAACTCAAAAATCCATTTTTTAAAATCGCATGATAAAAGGTCGTTTATTATAAAAGATCGTCATTATCTAAACCAATAAAAAAATAATCTTCGATTCAATTAGAAAGGAAAGGAAGAAGCCACTAAAATCTAATCAATCAACTTCCATTGAAGACCTCAAAGGGGTGCTAATATTAAAGCTATTCCATATCCCGAACTCTCCCTCTTTTCATCCGAACGCCCGCCTTCTCTCCTGGGTTTTCCTTTCTAATACAGATCGGGGCTTCGTTCCAGGAATTGGGACAGAGGAGGATGTTATCAAGGGATCACCCCCGACGGGTCTTCTCAATGAATAGCTTTATGAGTTCGTTTTCTCCGATGAAAAAGAAGAGAGAAAATTGCGATACTCGTTTCTTTCAAACCCGAAGATTAAATTCTAATTTTAAAATATTACATGTTATTTCCTCGGGGGAGAACACCGTTCAACATAACGCATTTCTCCCTAAAGCAGTTAGTCATGAAAAAATCTGTAGTTCACCATATTGCGTTTCGGCATAATGCAATTGAACATTAAGCTCTCTAAAATTTAAAAACTTTGAACATAGTGCATTTCAACATAAATCTTTTTGCCATAAACGTTTCAATAAATAAGTCGACATAAAAAAATTGCAAGTCACCATAAAAGCCTTTCTTTAAACTTGTTGTTTCGCCATAAAACTGTTTCTGTCGGGCATAATACATCTCACCATAAACTAGGGACAGCGAAAGAGCAAGCCTACTTCGAACAAAACGCGATTATGGCGAAACGACGAAAACCTTCAAACTTGAGAGTTCACCATAATGCAACATAAAGCATCTCACCATAAACTAGGAAAAGCAAGAAGGCAACCAATGGGATCAACTCGTTTTATAACACCAGGGGGTTAATTTTTTTCCTCCCGCGAGGATGTGCGTATTGCATTATGGTGAACTGTCATGTTTTAAGGTTTTTGTTGCTTCGCCATAATCGCGTTTCGTCATAACGACGAAACGGCGTTCTTTGGCTGTCCCTACTTTATGGCGTACACAGTTTTATGGCGAAACGACAAGTTCTTTAAAATGAAAGTTTCCTTTATGTTCAACTGCGTTATGTTGAAATGAGAAATGTCGAACTTTATGGTTCGGTGAGATGTATTATGTTCAAGTGCATTATGGTGAACGTTTTCGACTAATTTCTTTATGTTGAATGGTAACTCGCGATTTTGTTTTATGGTCAAATGCATTATGGCGAACCGCATTATATCGGCACATAATATACTCTACAATGTGCCTCGTAAACGCTACCTCTCTAGAACGTTTTGTTTCAAATCCAAGGGATCGCAGCACTGTTGCCCCTTAAAGTAGTTTCCTAATTTAAGCACTAAAAATCATCGGAAAATTGTTTAAAAAAGCTCCTTCTTGTAATTATGGCAATCTCTACGCGGTTTAGGGAGCAGTTTTTCTCAACTTTTTATGCCCATTGTATCGACTTTCAACTTTTTTGAATCTCTTCCTTTTTGGGGAGATCAATTCACCCTTGTTGTTATACCCAGAGGCCTATTGTTCATAAGTTTTCTCACAATTTGTTATCATCACAAGAATTTTATGGGAAGCTTATTTTTTCTTTTAAAAAAATGATGGATACGCTTCTTTTCACAAATTTTTTTGTGGATTGTATGGAGTTAGGGAGTACACCAGACGAAGATAAACTGCCAACATGATATAGGTAGTGGAGTATCGACCCAGCATCTCTTTTTTTTCGAGCAATGTACACCCCCCAGTAATGAATGGCTAAAAAATCCTATCAGATTAATGGTTTTTTCTTTATTTCGGATATTTTCAGTCGGAGGGCTTTTTGTGCAATTTTTTTTTTCTTAAAGCCATCAATTTTCACTTGAAATCTGATAAAGCGTCGCTTTACTTTTTTTTATTTTCAGTCAATAAATGCCTAAAATGGCTTTTCACCAAAGAAAAAAAGCCGTAAAGTACAAGAACCCCTAGTCCGACAACCTACTGGGGCCTTTTTAAACAGAAATTCATTTCTTAGCATAAAAAAGGTTAACTTTTTAGGCTGAATTTTGACGAGTAAATTAGGAAGAAACAAAGAGAAGAAAAATTTAGGCCTCCAGTGAGATTTGAACCTACGACCTTTGGGTTTTAGCCCAAGTCATACTTAGGGAATTATTTCGCCGCGTTAGTTCTAGCACCGGCTATCTCATTTTTCCAAGGTTTTCAGGAGAGCCAAAATACGGATTAATTTCTCATTGGAATCAATGTATCACCTGTTGGATAAATCGTGAACTACGCGTTTTCTGTTGGTAATAGGGTTAAACTACCAACTGTTGGTAATAGGGTTAAACTGCCAACTGTTGGTAATAGGGTTAAACTACCAACTGTTGGTAATAGGGTTATACTACCAACGGAATTCGATTCTCCACAAAATTTACCACCAGAAACAATGCAACACCGGCTATCTTCTAATTTTAGTTCTAACACCGGCTGTCTCATTTTGCCTAGGTTTTCAGGAGAGCCAAAATACGCTTTTTCTGTTGGTAATAGGGTTAAACTACCAACGGAATTCGATTTTCCACAAAATTATCATCAGAAACAATGCAACACCAAAAATTGAAAAATAAGTAGATAGCCGGTGTTAGAACTAACGTGACGATTTAGTTAATGTAGTTACGGGATAGGTAGCATTGGGGTATAGGCTACTTCTATTTCAACCTGTCTTCTTGATATCATCACAGTAAAAATTAGAGGGGGCGAGAGAAATCAATTTTATGGTAAAAGTGTGAGATATAAACCCAGATCGAAGGAAGGAATAGCTGGTAGAGCCTTGGCCTAGAAACCCATAGGTCGTAAGTTCGAATCCCACCAGTAGCCACTTTTTTTTTCTACTTGTTTTTTCTTCCTTTCCTTGTTTTAATATGTAAAAAGGAATAATTTTACTTCCTCCTTTATATTGCGAATTGGTTTTTAAAAAAAGTTTCCCCCTAATTTTATTATAATGTGTAAGAAAACCCCCTAACTTTACCCCACTTCTGTTGATGTAATTAAATAAGGATTTTTTTCTTTAACACAGGCTTAAATCACTTTTATTGTCCACGAAACGTTCCCGGACAAATATTTAGCACCGGTTCTCTGTTGGGGTAGGAAGAAAAAAAAAAGCCTTCCCCGAGTGAAAAGTAGGATAAATCTCTTAATTTGTCTTACTTTACTTGCTTCTCCGTTTCTCCCCTCCGTTTTACTTTTTTTTTCTCTCTTTCTTCTCTTGCTTATTACAAAATTTATCTTAGAAAATTGCCTGGTAATGAACTTAAGTGCTCTTGCCTTCGCATAAGGTTTTCCCTAAGGCTCCTTTTTGTCCGGAGTTTCTATGGAATAAATCGAGGGATTAATCTAGATGGAACTTCCTTTTTTTAAATAAATTGAATAATGAACTTTTTTTTCAGTTCGGACGCCACAGCCGCCGGAGAGGCCATGGATTCTTCTTGAAAGACCTTCGACTACTAAGCCATCATGTATGAATCGGTTTTTGAAACGTTTTTTGGCTAATTCTTTTTTGCAGGCTTGATGACAGTAATGTGCTATAACGTCCTATGCGACAAATATGCTACAAGGCAGATGTATGGGTACTGTCCGACTTGGGCGCTGGCGTGGGACTACCGTAAAAAAGCAATTTTGGCTGAAATAAGGCATTACACTGCTGATATTATTAGTCTCCAGGTACCTAAATCCGCTTTTTCTGAAGAAGTTACAATTTTTCTTTATTTTTAGGAAGTGGAGACTGACCAATTTTATAAGTTCTTCCTTCCGGAGTTGAAACGTGACGGCTACGATGGGATCTTCTCGCCCAAATCGAGGGCAAAAACGATGTCCGAAAACGAAAGGAAATTCGTCGACGGTTGTGCTATTTTTTACAGGACTGCTAAGTAAACTTAAGCATATTTTTAGTAAATTTACTAAAATTTTGATTTTTAGATTCACTCTCATTCAAGAGCATCTTGTCGAGTTTAACCAGCTCGCTATGGCCAATTCTGAAGGCTCGGATGACATGCTCAATCGGGTCATGCCCAAAGACAACATCGGACTCGCCGCTCTACTTAAAACCAAAGAAGCTGCTTGGGAAAACTGTAAGTACTTTTATAGACTCATTTCTTCAGCTAAAAAACCGCTGTAAGCTAATAAAATTGGGATTCAATGCACAACATAGCTAGATAATCGTTAGTAAGGGTGTTTATGGACATCAATACTGCAGAAAATCCTTGCAAAAGCGCTGCAAAAGCAAAAAAGGCGGAGAAAAACTTCCAGTTTGTGAGGTTCTTCTGAGTTGTGGGATGATTCATCACCACTAATACAGAATTGATAAAAAGATGTGATTTATTAGACTCTGATGATATTTAGATCATATGTTGTGGTACCCCACATCACCCCCCCCCCCCACAGAGAAAAGAAGGGTGAAGGTCTGAGGTGCCGTGCGTCGAGCGATCATGTGTCGAAGATGCAAGTGTGGATGCTGGAACGCGAACTGTTGAGCAGTGACGTGAGTGTCGCAGATGTCGAGAAGTTCCACCAATTCAGGGGGTTGAAGAGGTGCGGAACTGCTGACAAGTTGAGGGAGTTCCACCAGTTCAGTGAGTCGAACTGGTGCAGAACTGTTGATGTCAATTGATTGATGATGCTGATGCTTGTTGCGGTTTCATCGCGTGTTCGTCGTGGGTCAACCATTAGATTCTGATGATATTTAATTATGTGGGATGGTTCATCCCACAGTTTTATATCCAGAAAAACGCCTATTTATGTACAATTTATTGTTATTTACATAATAATAGAATATGTACAGTTTATATGGTTTAATTTAGAAAGCAACCATGAGGGTAAAGACACCGTAGAGAATAGCACAAGGATATGCGACTAACAATTTCTGCGAATCATTCCCAGGTTGAAGTTCCACCTATTCAGCGGGTTGAAGAGGTGCAGAACTGCTGACGAGTTGAGGGAGTTCCACCACTTCGAAAATTTAGAGAAATGCTTAAAATAGGCCCAAACCTTTAAAAATGCCTTGCAATCAGATTAAATATAAAGGGCTGCTAAACATTGAGAAAATGGTTCAAAAACCTGTTAAAAATGTGATTTAATAAACAAAGCAAGAGAAACGCCTAAAATTTGGCCGCGCTGTTGAAAATCCTCGAAAACTTGTCTGACTTTTAAAAAAAGGCGGGAAACAGTGATCGATACTCGAGTGATGTCGACGTGTCTTAGCCGTATAATAACCTCCCGGTTTCATTAGAAGACGAATTATTTTTGTTGATCATTATTGTGTTTGTGTGAAAAGTGCTGAAAAATGGCTCAATATAATAACATGTGGGAGCAAGAAGAGAGCTGGCCGGGTCAACAGCAATATAATCAGCAGCAGTATAATTATTTTTCGAATCAACAGCAGCCGGAGAACTACGGTCAATACCCGAGTACGGACATGATAGTTAACGCTGATGAATTGTCTTTCCAGCAGAATGACTATTCGCAGAATTACGGTCAGCAGTATCAGGCGAAGATGTCGTTTTTTTACGACCAGCCGGCACAGTCGACGTTTCAGCCTACCTACTCATCGAACCCGTCAAATCCGTATGATTATGAGAATGAGCCACCGTTGATGGAGGAGTTGGGGATCTTCCCGGAGTTGATAATGAAGAAAGTGAGGGTAGTTCTGGACCCTTTCAGCAACGTTGATGCTAGCGATGACTACGACTTAAGCGGACCTTTGATTTTCTGCTTATGCTTTGGCTTAATGACCTTTTTATCAGGAGCAAAAGTCAATTTCGGCTACGTCTACGGAATTTCTGTCTCATCCTGCATTTTTATGTTTCTTCTTCTAAAAATGATGTGGGAAGAAAACCCAAGTTTCTTAACCGTCGCATCCGTTCTCGGTTATTCCATGCTTCCAGTCGTATTTCTTTCAACCATCGGAATTTTCTTTCGGCTCACCAACACCTTTGGCTACGCCATCTCCCTAATATCCGTCTTCTGGGCAAGCTGGGCAGCATCAAGAGGATTTTCTTCAATTTCAAAAGATGATTCGCAGAAATTGTTAGTCGCTTATCCTGTGCTATTCTCTACGGTGTCTTCACCCTCATGGTCGTTTTCTAAATTAAACCATAAACTGTACATATTCTATTATTTCTCTAATGTAAATAACAATAAATTGTACATACTCTTTTTTGTGATAATTCTTGACTAAATAAAAGTTATGAAACAAAAATGTCTAGTATTCACCTTCATCAGCTTTAAGTCCTTAGATGAATCAAGCAAAAGAAAAGAGGCTTTTTTGATTTTAGTTAAAATATAAAATAAGGATTGAGATTTGAGAATATTTACATCTTCCATGGCCAAAAACACCTTTTTTAGGCTTTCCTGAAGTGTTTTGGTTGATAAACACCCTTTTTAGGCGTTTTTCTGTAAATCGTCCATTAAACCTGTGTGATGAATCATCCTACATAATAAAATACCATCAGAGTCGAATGAATCACAATTGGTGACTCACAATGAACACAGCGATGAAACCACACAAGCATCAGCATCATCAATCGACATCAACAGTTCCGCACCAGACTCACTGAACTGGTGGAACTCCCTCAACTTGTCAGCAGTTTGGCACCTGCTGAATTGGTGGAACTTCTCGACATCTGCGACACTCACGTCTCAGCCCGACAGTTAGCGTCCCAGCATCCGCAGACCTTCACCCTTCTTTTCTCCGTGGGGGGCACATCACACACACATCTTTCTATCAAGTCTAAATTACTATTAGTGGTGATGAATCATCCCACATAAATATCATCAGAGTCTAATGAATCACAATTGGTGACCCACGATGAACACAGCGATAAAACCACAACAAGCATCAGCATCATCTATCAATTGACATCAACAATTCCGCACCAGACTCACTGAACTGGTGGAACTTCTCGACATCTGAGACACTCACGTCGCAGCCCGACATTTCGCGTTTCAGCATCCGCACACCTTCACCCTTCTTTTCTCCGTTGGGGGGGGGGGGGGGACATCACACAACACATCTTTCTCTGCTGCGGAACCTGCTCCCACCATGGAGAAAAGAAGGTGAAGGTCTGCGGATGCTGAAACACAAACTGTCGGGCTGTGACGTGATTGTCGCAAATGTCGAGAAGTTCCACCAGTTTCTCGACATCTGCGACACTGAAAGATGTGTAGATGGGGGGGGGGGGGGGGATCACACACAACACATCTTTCTCTGCTACGGAACCTGCTCCCACCATGGAGAAAAGAAGGGTGAAGGTCTGCGGATGCTGAAACGCAAACTGTCGGGCTGTGACGTGATTGTCGCAATCTTTCTATTAACTCTAAATTAGTGGTGATGAATCATCCCACATAAATATCATCAGAGTCTATGAATCACAATTGATGACCCATGACGAATACACTGATGAAACCAAGGCAAGCCAGCATCATCAATCAATTGACATCAACAGTTCCGCACCAGACTCACTGAACTGGTGGAACTCCCTCAACTTGTCAGCAGTTCCGCAACTCTTCAATCCCCTGAATTGGTGGAACTTCTCGACATCTGCGACACTCACGTCACTGCCTGACAGTTCGCATTCCAGCATCCGCAGACCTTCACCTTCTTTTCTCCATGGGAGTGGGGGGGGGGGGGGGGACATCACACACACACATCTTTCTCTCAATTTTAAATTAGTGGTGATGAAGAATCCCACAAACCAAAAATATTACAGTCGTATGACCTTTATTTTGGTTTTTCGGTATTTGGGTCCAATAAGACCCTTTTTGTGTTTTACTGTGTTCTGTCGATCAAAACAAATTTTTATCATGATTTGGACGATTTTTTCAGGTTTTCGGTCATAAGACTTAGTAAATTGTGATTAAAAACTTATATTTTTTGTTTTAGGCCCTAGAGATTGTGCGCTATCACTGAACAAGCTTTGCTTGTCTGTACGGCTCATATCCATTGGGACCCAGATTCTGTGATGTGAAATTAATTCAGGTAAGCTTAATATCCTTTCAAGAAACTAAATAACAACTTTATTAGGTGATGATTTGTCGCATGCTTTAAAAGGCGTTTTGGATGAGGCAAGCATGCATTTTAGGCCCAACGGAGGTGCTTCTTCCTGTTAACTTCTCCCTGCGGTGATTTTAACTCTTGCCCGATTCAGGTATGTTGAAAACGACTTAAAAAGAAGAAAATAAGTTTTTGTTGCAGGCGTAATCGAATTTTTGTCCTCCGGACGTGTTTTATCATCAAGATTTTAAAGAGCTCCCATACAAGTCCGTCTCCAGAAGATCTCCGGTGCGACAAACCCAACGAATTCATGCATTCCTTCAAGCTCGCTTCGGCGTATACGGAAGACGTCATGCCCTATACAAACTACACTTTTCATTTTAAAGGGATCATCGACTACATTTTTTATTCAAAACAGAGTATGACGCCTCTCGGACTTTTAGGTCGTTGCCGCTGAGTGGCTTAAAGAATAAAGTCATCGGTGCCCACATCCTA
>JACGAQ010001370.1:0-61756 GCA_014119065.1 Orius insidiosus | reverse complement strand
AAAGTCCATCAAAAGTTGACCTTCTCCGTGTAAGAAGGTTATTGAAGTATAACCATTAAGAAGGTATTTTTAAAGGCTTGTAAATCGTAAACCGTTACAGATATTGAAAAAATACTAAAAAAATCTGTTGGAAATTTAATTCTCTTTAATTTTTATTCTATTCATTTTTTCTCTAGGACGCACTGTTTTCAGATAAATTTATTTAAAAATATTTTCCGAAAATGGTGCATCCTAGAAAAAAATAATTAAGTACTATTATAGAGAATTAAATTTCCTACAATTTTTATTTATTAGGTGTCAAAATGAAACTTAGCCACAGGGAAAATTTAAATTTTGTACATTTTAGCCGATTTCATTTTGTACACCTAATAATAAATACCTAAGATTGGAATTGACGATTGCTATCAGATTGAAGAAGAATAGATCAGTGAACCTCATCTTCACCTACACGCCTTGATTGGCTCAATAAAACATTGTTTCTGTGGGGACTTTTCTATCTCGAAGTGACCATCATTATGGTCTTTTAAGGGGAGGTGACACTAGCAGAAAATAACTTTTGAAAATCGTTTATGTTGAAACTTTTACAGTTTCCTTGGTAAAGGGTTATAAATTAAAAGGAAACGGAGCAGAGAGCCTTAATTCTCGACGTGATTACGTGGTTGACTCAGCCAGACTAAATTAAACAATCCGCGAGACGCCCGTATTTACGGTTCATTAGCTCAGATTAATTAAGAAAGAGTGTCTCACAAAGGGAAGTCGTTCCCTCCCCGTCTTTATAATCAATCCCTTTTTTTTTTGTTGTTCCCACTTTGAGCGCAAATATCAATTTATTGGTCCAACTCATTTGGCATGGGGAACGTCATTGAGAACGTTCTTGCCAAAAAGGTAATTCGGCCGTTGAAAAAGGTCTTGCATTTATGGAGTAAGGCGAGAAATTGTTTAGCGTCTGAGAATTTTACAACTTCCGGATTTTTGAGAGCGAGAGATGTGCCAGTTTGATTATAGGTACTTCTGGCGCAGACCGGCCAATGGCGTGCGGCGGCCAATGGGTTTTCGAAGGAGAAGCGCATCAAGAACATCGGATTTCTGGGAGTTTTCTTCCAAGAAACCACTGAGAACCCATCTTTCGCTCTTTCTGCCGAGAAATCACCATCGTACCATCTTCATTTCTGAGCTTTTTATTGGTTAACCCGATTTTTTGAGCGTGTCTCAATCTTTTGGCAAAAATCTCGGCCTTTGGTAAAGACTTATTTGGTAAGAGAGACCTATCCGTGATGGCGGGACGATGATAGAAGCGAGCGAAGGTCTGCGATTGCGGAGTTCAACCCACTGTCTCGACGTTGAGCCCGCTGCCGCTGTAGACGTTGCAGCATCGCGAATGCGGGCAACTTTTAGACAACAGGACCCTAAAACTGTCTTAATCTTTTGGCCAAAATCTCGGCCTTTCACCGAGTCTTCAGCTTTTCCTCGTTGGTGAACATCAATTTCGGGCTAACATCTATTAGGTGAACAAAATGAAACTCGGCTAAAATCTACAAAATTCAAATTTACCATGTGGCTGAGTTTCATTTTGTACACCTAATAAATAAAAATTGTAGGAAATTTAATTCTCTATAAATTTGCACTTAATTATTTTTTTCTAGGATGCACCATTTTCGGAAAATAATTTTTTTAAAATAAATTTATCTTGAAAACAGTGCGTCCTAGAGAAAAAATGAACAAATAAAAATTAAAGAATTAAATTTCCAACAGATTTTATTTAGTGCATTTTTTCAATATCTGTAACGGTTTACGATTTACAAGCCTTTAAAAATTAACCTTCTTATGGTTATACTTCAATAACCCTTACACGGAGAAGGTCAACTTTTGATGGACTTTAACGCCTAAAATGTTTAAAATTTTGAAAAAATGAACTACTAGGTGTACAAAATGAAACTCGGCTAAAATCTACAAAATTCAAAACCCTGAGTTTCATTTTGTACAATATCTTGACTAGGTTTCTCTTTCGGTGTACGTCACATTCAGCAGTGATGCAGAGACTTCCAACTTTGGTGACATTATGTCGTGATGTCCTTTGCATTTAGTTTTAAAATATGTTGATAAAAGCTATTTTGACCTGGACAAAAGTTATTCTTTTCGTTCTATTTTTGGGTTAACAAAAAAAAAAAACTATTCAGAGGGGCAAAGGTTTCGAAAAAACTAATTCATTTGAACTGTTGCCATCGAATAGACAAAACAAGAAAAAAAAAACAACACACGTGTTTATAATTTACCTTTAACTATGAGCAATCCGAATACCAAATTGTGGTCGACATGTTCGGGATGGTTGTTGTAATAGGATAGCATGGAATGAAGCGAATCCAAGACGCTGTAGACGTTCGACTCGCCGTAATCGAAGCATAGGAAGAAAAAGGAGATCGGAAACAAACGGGAGAGTAGCATATTTGAAACTGTCGCCTCCCGCCCTCTTTGTCTTCCGTCCGCCTCCGAAGCGCTCCCTCTACGAACTCCCGAAATCCCTCCCCCTTTTCCGGACTCCTAGCCAGCACCGCTGTAACCCCAATCAACACCATCAATCTTCATCAAATCTGATTCAATCCTATCTTTAAAAACACCTTCAGTTTCCGATCGCTACATTTAGATTTTGAGAACTGTTCAAGCGACAATCTCACGCTAAGTCTCACAGATGAGGGGGTGAAAATTAAAAATGCCCCGAGCAAACTTTTAATGGATTCCAGGATAATCCCGTGATAATTGTTTTGAAAGAAGGTTCCCCCACCATCTTTTTAAGAAGTGGAAGGGGAATGCTCATCAGAAGAACTCCGGAGTTTCAAGGTCAAGTATTTCGTAATTCTCAGTTTTTCGTCTAGAAACTTCATTAACTTCCTTAAAGAAGTTATTGTGATACCCTCCACGTCGGGTTTTGGGGTCTCCCAGACCCCGGAGGGTCAAATCGAATATTGATTTTTACCGATCTCTGTGGTGCCGTCCGGCCGTAGCATTTTTTCCCGGAACACTTTACGGCCACAGTTTTCATCCGATTTTCACCAAATTTTCACACAAATTTCTTTAGCCAGTGAAGAAGAATGTAACGAGGGCGATTTTTGAATTTCGAAAAAATGGCGGAGATATGTCTGTTTGAAATTTTAAAAAATTTGCTGCGGCCGAACCGTTGGTCCGATTTTCACCAAATTTTCACCAATTACTCCTTATTTTTTTAAGAATTTTTGGTGTAAAAAAATTGCCACTTTTTAATTATTTTTTTTATTAGGGATATTTCGTACTTCTACCCTTTACGAGAGGCACATCCCTAGGCCAAAGAGCCCATTATTTCTACCTTGGCATAAAAATTTTTCAAAAAAAAAAAAAAAAAAAAAAAAAAAAAAAATTTGAAAAAAAAAACGCGGAAAATTTTTGGAAAAAAACAAAACTCGGACGATTTTTCAAAAATAAACTTAGAAAATTTTTCGAAAAAACAAACTTGGAAAATTCTCTTTATACTTTCCCTCCCTTATACATCCCCTTCCGTTATACTTTGTTCCCTTATACTTCCCCCTCCGTTATACTTCACCCCCTGTTATACTACCCCTCACTTATACTTCCCCCTCCCATATACTTCCCCTCCCATATACTTCCCCCTTCCATATACTTCCCCTCCCATATAGTTCCCACTCCGTTATACTTCCCCTCCCATATACCCCAATCGTTTACTTCCCCTCCTATACTTCCCCCTCCTATATAGATACTTCTCCTTAAGGAAGCTCTTCAAACCAGCACTTTTTACTCGTTTTCATTTGGGGATGAAATAAACTGATAAAAATTTATTGAGCAAATTATTTATTACAATAAAAGGCACTTGAAATTATTTCTATTTGATTACAAAAAAATCTACCTAAAGTTCAAAATCTAAACATGTTCTAAATTTCCTTTTTTTATTTTTATTGGAACACAATAAATACGTTGGCTAGCCTGATTTCTAATTACTTTCACAGAAAGCCTTAATTAAAATTAGATCACAATTTTTGTTTTTTTCTTCGTATTTCGTTTTTTTTTATTTTACCCACCACCATTTTTTACATCAAAATATTCGACGTATCGACTCGGCGTCGATATTAAAATAAAAGAAAAATTATTTACAATGTCGAATAGATTTATGTAATTATTCCCCAATCGTCGAGACATTTTCATTTTCAGGTACTTTTTATTTAACGTCCGATGTCTTCGACGGGTGCCAAATTAAGGGTGACGTATCCGTCGCCTCTTTGGCATTTCGGAATCCGGTTCGGCTTCTCGCACCTTCTAGAAACGTCCCAGTAGTTGTAGCCTGAAGGGCATTCGAGGAGCCGCCCTGAAGAAAAAGGGTTAGAAAAGGACATGAAGATGCTGAGTCTTTACCTTGCATTCTTCCTCTATGGTCGTAAGCGCATTTGTAAAACTTATGACAGTCTCCGTCGTAAGGGTAGGTCCCTTGGGCAGGGCAGAGTGAACTTCTTGAACTAACTTGTAGCTGAAAAAATCCATTAGTTAGATAGTGTAAACAGCGGAAGAATCGCCAACAAAAAGCGTCAGCTGTCATTAACAAGTAACATACTAAGGTAATGTGGCGGGAAGATAGCGCCACCCGACTGGAACCACCGAAAGGGAACGCCCTAAAAAGGGAAGTAGGGAGAGGACCCCCCAAAGGGTATATAAGCCGAGAAGCGCCGCATAAGGGTCAGTCTGTCCTATAAAGTTAAGTGAGTTACAAGGTTGTGAAGTGTTGTGAGAGTCGGCAAAGGCGATTACTCGACGACTAAACCCGCGGGAAGTCTAGATAATTGGCTGTTTGTGACGAGTCTCTCCAGGATTAGAGATCAAAAAACGATTACTTCAATCGTCAAAAAACGACAATCGGCAAAAGACGATTACTTCCCAATCGTCAAAAGACGATTACTTCCAGTCAGCAAGAAACGACTACTTCAATCGACAGAAGACGATTATTCAACTTCAATCGTCAAAGACGATTTCTTCAGTCGGCAAAAGACGATTCTTTCCAATCGTCAAAAGACGACCAGTGAGTTTGAGTCATATGTCTCAAAAAGGTAGACAAGATAGAGACTATAGACTTACGGGTGGAGATAAGCCGTCGACTAATCTCTTCAGTCTTGATTTCGGTGGAGAAATTTCTCCTTGGCATTTTTCCGCTTCATCTATAAAAAAAAGATTTTAAGATTGCATGATTTTGGTTGTTTTTTAACCTTTCGAAACGCATTTGACCATTTTCTCGTCGTAGACGGTACCGTTCGGGCAGGATAAGACGAGAAGCTGAGCGTTGTTGTTGGACATGGTACATTGATAGAATTGGTTGCAGTATTTTGGATGCGTTTGAAGCCAGTTGGGCAGACGAGGCTGAATTGGTCGCTTTCGAGTTCGTTGCAAACTCTGTTCGGCTTGGAAGATGGGTGTTTCCGGTTGTACCTTCCATCGGAGCGGTCGCCGTTGTTCCTGGTTCGGTCGAGCTTTCGACTGAGGTTGAACCCGGTTGAGTTTCAGTTTGTGATCCAGTCTGCGTTGTAGTTTGTGAGCCGGTTGTCGTCTGACTTCCAGTCTGCGTTGTTGTTTGAGAGCCGGTTGTCGTCTGGCTTCCAGTCTGCGTTGTTGTTTGAGAGCCGGTTGTCGTCTGACTTCCAGTCTGCGTTGTAGTTTGTGAGCCGGTTGTCGTCTGACTTCCCGGTTGAGTTGTTTCTGATCCGGGTTGGGTCGTTCCTGACCCGGGCTGAGTCGTTTCTGATCCAGGCTGTGTTGTCTCCGATCCAGGTTGGGTCGTTTCGGATCCAGGTTTCGTCGTTCCTGACCCGGGTTGAGTTGTTTCTGATCCAGGCTGCGTAGTCCCCGGTTGGGTAGTTTCTGATCCCGTCTGCGTGGTTTGCTGGCCTGTTTGAGTAGTTTGTGATCCTGTCTGGGTGGTCTGGCCAGTTTGCCCTGGTTGGGTAGTTTGCTGTCCGGCTGTGTTGTTTGTTGTCCCGGTTGGGTTGTTTCGGTACCTCCTTGTGTGGTCGCTGATGAAGATTCTGTCTGCGTTTCCGCACCTGTCGAGCTTTCGGTCGTAGTTCCAGATTGTCCGCTCGATCCACCCATCGGTGTTGTTTGAGTTTGACCTTGAGATGAAGTCTGGCCAGATCCGCAATTCCGAGGAGGCTGGACGCTTCCTTCATGATTACAACACTTAATGCAGGGTCGAAGATGGTTCCTTCCGCGCAACTGAATTCGTATAGAGAGAACCTTTGACCTTTGTCTCCATCCCAATCGACACATCTGTAGAATTTTTTACAGTCGCTTTCATCGGGGAAAAATCCAGCGGTTTTGCATGTGAACTTTCCACTGGGTTTGTTATCGCAAGGCTTTCCCGACTGCTGCCCTTGTTGTCCTGGTTGTTGACCTTGTTGTCCGGGCTGTTGTCCTTGCTGTCCGGGCTGCTGGCCTTTGTCCGGGCTGTTGGCCTTGCTGTCCGGGTTGTTGTCCTTGCTGTCCGGGCTGTTGTCCTTGCTGTCCGGGCTGTTGTCCTTGCTGTCCGGGCTGTTGGCCTTGCTGTCCGGGCTGCTGGCCTTGCTGTCCGGGCTGTTGTCCTTGCTGTCCGGGCTGTTGTCCTTGCTGTCCGCAGCCTGGCACAGCCCAAGGGTGATTGCATGTAGTGTATCGCTGATCCCAGACGGTTCCAGGTCCGCAGCTAAACTCGTATTTGGTAAATCCACCTGATCCTGTTCCTACGCATCTTATAAATTTAGTGCAGTCTCCTTGCTTCGGGAAAAATCCTTCGCTGCTGCACTCCTGTTGACCTTGCTGTCCTGGCTGTGACCTTGCTGTCCGGGCTGCTGACCTTGTTGTCCGGGCTGCTGGCCTTGCTGTCCTGGCTGTTGACCTTGTTGACCAGGCTGCTGGTTAGGAGGAATATAAGTAGACCCCGGACCCTGCTGCCCTGGCTGCTGACCTTGTCCGGGCTGTTGGCCTTGTTGTCCGGGTTGTTGACCTTGTTGTCCAGGCTGTTGGCCTTGTTGACCAGGCTGCTGGTTAGGAGGGATATAAGTAGACCCTGGACCCTGCTGCCCTGGCTGCTGACCCTGCCCTGGCTGTTGGCCCTGTTGTCCAGGCTGTTGGCCTTGTTGTCCTGGTTGCTGACCTGTTGGCCTTGTTGTCCTGGTTGTCCTGGTTGACCTTGTTGCCCAGGCTGTTGGCCTTGTTGTTGGCCTTGTTGTCCTGGTTGCTGACCTTGTTGTCCAGGCTGTTGGCCTTGTTGTCCAGGCTGTTGGCCTTGTTGTCCTGTTGGCCTTGTTGCCAGGCTGTTGGCCTTGTTGTCCAGGCTGTTGGCCTTGTTGTCCTGGTTGCTGACCTTGTTGTCCAGGCTGTTGGCCTTGCTGTCCCGGCTGCTGACCTTGTTGTCCAGTTTGCTGACCTTGTTGCCCAGTTGATGAAGTTTGCTGGTTACTGCCGGAGGAAGTAGACTGTTGAGAACCTCCAGAAGTCGTCTGTTGTCCGCTTCCCGAGGATGGCGTTGTTTGACTAGATCCCGAAGAGTTTGTTGAGAACTTCCAGAAGATGAACCTTGTTGGTTGGAGGATGAAGACGAAGTTTGCTGATTGCTTCCCGAGGAGCTAGTCGTTTGGGAACCCCCTGAAGAAGTTGTTTGCTGCGATCCTCCTGGAGAAGTTGTTTGTTGCGATCCACCTGAAGACGTAGTCTGTTGTGAGCCTCCTGAAGATGTCGTTTGCTGGCTCGAACCGGAAGATGTTGACTGCTGTGAACCACCTGATGAGCTTGTTTGGCTTGATCCTGAAGAAGTTTGTTGAGAACTTCCAGTAGATGAACCTTGTTGGTTAGAGGATGAAGAAGTTTGCTGATTGCTTCCCGAGGAGCTAGTAGTTTGGGAACCCCCTGAAGAAGTTGTTTGCTGCGATCCTCCTGAAGAAGTTGTTTGTTGCGATCCACCTGAAGACGTCGTCTGTTGTGATCCTCCTGAAGAACTAGTCTGTTGAGATCCTCCTGAAGATGTGTTTGCTGATTACTTCCAGAGCTTCCAGTAGTTTGTTGTCCTGAACTAGATGTTCCTTGTCCCCAAGTTGAACCACCAGATGCAGAGCTTTGTTGGTTATTTGAAGACGAAGTGCCGCTCTGCGATCCACCAGCAGTGGTCGCAGTTTGTCCTGAAGTGGTCACAGTGTTCATCCAAGATGAAGACGTGCTGGAAGACTGCTGGCTTGAGGAGCTGCTACTATTGGACCAAGACTGAGTAACTGATGTTGCGCCTAAAGGTACGGTAGTGTCCGATTGGATCGGGATGCTCGACGGCGTTGTGGTCAATCCACAGTCTTCTCGATGGACTAAATATTCGTGGTTGCACGTTTCCAAATTAGTATCCCACGCAGTACCTTCTCCGCATTTGAATTGGAACTTGCTGTATGTTCCGTCTCCTTTACTGACGCACCTTATAAACTTTTTGCAATCACCTGGGACGGGATGGAAGCCCTCAGACGGACATTCAACGTCCGAGTTTTCGTCTTCGTTTTCTTGAGATTGATTACTTTCATTATCCTCGTCGGTCCCTTGATTCGGAGGTTGAATTTCATTACTTGGGTATTGTGGTTGCTGTCCTTGACCTTGCGGGTACTGAGGTTGCTGTCCGCCCTGCGGTTGCTCAGGACGTGGATACTGAGGACGTGATGGTTGCTGTCCCTGTCCCTGTCCTTGGCCTTGTCCTTGCCCTTGCTGATGTTGACCACTGGATCCTTGCTCGGAACAATCTTGCCTAGAAGTCGCCCATGCGTGGTTGCATGATTCACTGTTGGGATCCCAAATAGTTCCAGAACCGCAGCTAAATTCAAATTTCGTAAATCCTCCTTTCCCGTCTTGAACGCAACGGTAGAATCGTTTGCAGTCCCCTTGAATTCCAAAAAATCCGTCACTGTCACAACTCCCTGTTCCAAGAGGGTTAGGGTTTGGTTGGCCACCTTGGTTTTGTTGATTTTGACCAGATTGCGGGTTTTGAGGTTGTTGACCGCCTTGTTGTGGTTGCTGTGGTTGCTGGCCTTGTCCTTGTGGATACTGGGGCTGTTGCCCTTGACCTTGTGGGTACTGTGGTTGTTGACCGGGCTGCTGTGGTTGATCAGGGCGAGGATACTGTGGGCGCGATGGCTGCTGACCTTGCCCTTGCGGGTACTGCGGCTGCTGTCCTTGACCTTGTGGACTGCGGTGCTGCCCTTGACCTTGGGATACTGCGGTTGCTGCCCTTGACCTTGTGGGTACTGCGGTTGCTGCCCTTGACCTTGTGGGTACTGCGGTTGCTGCCCTTGACCGCCTTGCTGTGGTGGCTCAGGACGAGGGTATTGTGGGCGCGATGGTTGCTGTGGCTGCTGGCCTTGTCCCTGTGGGTACTGTGGTTGCTGGCCCTGTCCTTGCGGGTACTGGGGTGCTGAGGTCGGGGGTATTGAGGACGAGATGGTTGCTGTCCGTTAGGTCCGTTTGGTCCATTGGGGCCGTTAGGGCCATTGGGTCCGTTGGGTCCATGGGGCCGTTAGGGCCATTGGGTCCGTTGGGTCCATTGGGTCCATTGGGCCGTTGGTCCATTGGTCCGTAGGGCCGTTGGTCCGTTGGTCCATGGGGCCGTTAGGGCCATTGGGTCCGTCCTCCGTTCCGGTCCGGGGCCGTTGGTCCTGATCCTCCTCCGTTTGGTCCGTAGGGACCGTTAGGTCCTGATCCTCCTCCATTTGGTCCGTTGGGGCCGTTAGGTCCGTTGGGTCCGTTGGGTCCGTTAGGTCCGTTGGGTCCGTTGGGTCCGTTGGTCCGTTAGGTCCGTTGGGTCCATTAGGTCCGTTAGGTCCATTAGGTCCGTTGGGTCCATTAGGTCCGGATCCTCCTCCATTTGGTCCGTTGGGACCGTTGGGTCCTGAGCCTCCTCCATTTGGTCCATCAGGCCCATTTGGCCATGGGCCGTTAGGTCCGTCAGGCCCATTTGGCCAAGGTCCGTTTGGTCCGTCAGGTCCGTTGGGCCAGGGTCCGTTAGGTCCATCAGGTCCATTTGGCCAGGGTCCGTTAGGTCCGTCTGGTCCATTTGGCCAAGGTCCGTTTGGTCCGTCAGGCCCATTTGGCCAGGTCCGTTTGGTCCGTCTGGTCCATTTGGCCAAGGCCCATTTGGTCCTGCGTTTCCGTTTTGTCCTCCTCCACCACTTTGACTTCCGAGTTCCGTCCGACAATCTTCCCGTTTCACCGCCCAAGGGTAATTACACGACTGACTAGCATCATCCCAAACAGTCCCTCCGGCACAATTAAACTCGTATTTCTTCAACTGTCCACTTCCATCGTTGACGCATCGATAAAACGCCCGACAGTTTCCTTTCACGCCGAAAAAACCTTCACCCGCACAGCCACCCGATTGACTAGATTGTTGCTGTTGAGGTGACTGCGGCTGTTGCCCCTGCGGCTGTTGTTGTGGTGCTGTGGCTGTTGCCCTAACGGCCCCTGTTGCTGCGGTCGCTGTCCTTGAGGCCACTGAGGCTTCTGAATCGTATTCCCCGAATCCGGCTGCAGTCCTGAGGATCTAAAACCATAAAACTTTCTTTTTCAAAAGTAAAAAACCTGAACACCATTCAAGTTACCTCTACACTCCTGCCTAGTCGATTCCGACGGGTGTACACAAGTGGCAGCCATTTCGTCGAAGACCGTCCCCGGTGCGCAGTCGAAATGGATAGCGCTTAAAGATCCCAAATTAACGCATCTGTAGAAACCACGGCAGTTCTGGGATCCGCGAAGAAACCCTCTTGGCTACATTTGAAACCACCGCTGCTCACCGAATTCGACATTTCCTGCTGTTCATCTCTAAAAAGCCTTCTCCCGTAATCGTATATGTCCTGATACTGCGACTCCGTTTCTCTCAAGACTAGCACCACGAAGAGTAGAATCCAAGGCGGACCCATCTTTTTTATCATCCGATACCCCTGGAAAAACGTGTTCGATCAATTCCCTTGAAAAATTCAATTCCAGTATTCACACAAACATCCGGGCGATCTCATAATTGCCCGGATATAAAAGAAAAATTAAACATCATCACATTTATTTATAATCGAGACTCATCCTTTATGCTTTTTTTACCTTTAAATGATTTACCTCTCCGCGTGAATGAACCATTAGAAAATAATTAAAAACAACGTCAACCTTTCGGAATGCGAGTTTATGAAAGAAATCGATGATGAGTTAACGTCCGCATAGCACGTTCCCGATATTCGGGTTCTTCGCTTTTATGGCTCAAAACGGTCCAAGGTCGACGTTCAAATCACCGCCTTTAAGCCCCTACTTATAGGAAACCTCGTAATTTCATCTTTTACGACCTGTTGAAACGTGTACAAAAAAACGAGGGAAAAAGTGCGAGCCATATGAAACAATGAGCTTATAACTCTGGAAAGTGAGCGTTGAAAATTTTGACGACTGACCCACGGAAGTCTTCCGAGTGTATGGAAGTAGGAAAATCCTTGAGTCTTAATTATCCTGCGTTCAAAAAGACCTGCAGGGCCACAGAGGTCACGAAACTTGTGATGCTATTTTTAAATATTTTAATGACCGCATCTTCAATGACTAGAAGTGTTTCTCAACCTTTTTGAAGCCTGCGCCCCCCTGTAAACAAGCATTTAGCGACGCCGCTAGGCTTGAAAACGGGACGGATTATGGTTTTCCGACCAAAGTTCAGAATATGGTTTTTTGAACCAAAGGGCCGGAACATAGGTTTTCGACCAAAGGGCCGGATTATAGGTTTTCGACCAAAGTTCCAGAATATAGGTTTTTTGGAGCTAGGATTTCCGACCAAAGTTCCAGAATATAGGTTTTGGACCAAAGGGCCGGATTAAAGGTTTTCCGACCAAAGTTCAGAATATAGTTTTGACCAAAGGGCCGGATTATAGGTTTTCGGACCAAAGTTCCAGAATATAGGTTTTTTGACCAAAGGGCGGATATAGGTTTTCCGACCAAAGGGCCGGATATAGGTTTTCGACCAAAGTTCCGAATATAGGTTTTTTGGAGCTAGGATTTCCGACCAAAGTTCCAGAATATAGGTTTTTTGGACCAAAGGGCCGGATTATAGGTTTTCGGACCAAAGTTCCAGAATATAGGTTTTTTGACCAAAGGGCGGATATAGGTTTTCCGACCAAAGGGCCGGATTATGGTTTTCGACCAAAGTTCCAGAATATAGGTTTTCGGACCAAAGGGCCGGATTATAGGTTTTCCGACCAAAGTTCAGAATATGGTTTTTGACCAAAGCCGGAATGTAGGTTTTCGGACCAAAGGGCCGGGTTATAGGTTTTCGGACCAAAGTTCCAGAATATAGGTTTTCGGACCAAAGGGCCGGATTATAGGTTTTCCGACCAAAGTTCAGAATATGGTGTTTTGACCAAAGGGCCGGATATAGGTTTTCGGACCAAAGGGCCGGTTATAGGTTTTCGGACCAAAGTTCCAGAATATAGGTTTTTTTGGAGCTAGGATTTCCGACCAAAGTTCCAGAATATAGGTTTCGGACCAAAGGGCCGGATTATGGTTTTCCGACCAAAGTTCCAGAATATAGGTTTTCAGACAAATTAAAAAAAGGACTCACCCTAACGCCCCAGCCACTTAGCCATTGCCCCCCAATCACCCAAATTTTCCATAACGCCCCCCAGGTACCGCCCCCGTTGAGAATCACTCGACTAGAAGGAATGTCCCTTAAGGGAAAAATGGCGTCTTTACATGATAGGTAAATTTTAAGGATGCTAAAAACCAACTTAATGAGCTCTGATTTACTTCTCTATTGTTGCATCTACTACATTTGGCTAATTAGAATTTTAATTGGAATTCCATTAAAAAAGTATCTTTTTATAGCAAAAATAGGAAGGAAAAACAATAGGGGTTATCTGGTCACTAATTGGGCTTGATTTATTATTTGAAGATGTGAACATTTGACCGGTAATGAGGAGTCAAGGGCGGATTATCTCGGCCTCCTCGATCGGAGGGATTCCATAGCGGGGAGCGTGAAGGATTCCGGCTGAAGAAGTTTCAAGTGGTCACGTAGGTCATCCTGAGTCTTTTTCCGATTCACTTTCTTTTTATGTCGTTTTTTAAAAAGTCTTGAAACCCTTTTAGTTGACAGGGAAGGTTGATGGCTTCCCTACACGAGATCAAGAGTTGAACGGCCCCCATGCGGAATAAGAGGAGCCCTATAATTATTTCTCGTTTTATTTCGGACATCTCGCTCCAGAAGAACATTCAGCAGAATTCTTTCTAGGCAACCTTGAATGCTAGAAGTTTCCAGTCGTAGACTACAGAGTTCTCACTCTACGAAAATATTTAAGTTTAGACAGATAATTTCAAAAGAGGAAGACGCACTTTTTTAAAAATACGCGAGGTTTTTTGCTACATTGACCGTGACCGACTCATTGAAGAATCTCCGTGATGTAATCCCGATCGTATAAACGAGTTTGCTTATTCATCACAGGGACGTACAAAACGGAAAAACGTTACCGATTTGTTAACTTCATTTTTATGGCATTGTCTTTCAGACAAAGAAGACAAAAGGGCAATTACGGAGGGGCGACATTAACCGGACAAGGATCCTTTTTTTTTTTCTTCCACAAAAAGTGACGCTATTGGCCTTAATCCTTCGGACAATTGTTCGGCCTTCGCATAAATTGGAGAATATTTTTCAAAAAATTTGAACATCTGATAAATCAAAATGGAGAACGAAAACTTCGTTTTTTCAATCGCGATAAAATGTGCGAATCGGAACTGCGCGTTCGCCGAGTTTGGAAATGGCGAAGATCGCATTCGGAACTGCCCGTGGTGTGCCTCCGTCTGCGTCAGGATCCCATCACCTCCAGAAGAAAATTCTTATTGGCAGAAAAGAACGTCCGAAACGAGGACATTTTTGGATAAATACCACAGAAGTTAAAATCTATTAAAACTGGTACAATACCGCTTTTTAAAAATTCTATTACATTTTGCAAGGGTAAAAATAGCCCTTAAAGGGGGCATGCTTTAGGTGTACAAAATGAAACTCAGCCACAGGGTAAATTTGAATTTTGTAGATTTTGTACATTCTGTACATTTTAGGCGTAAAGTCCATCAAAAGTTGACCTTCTCCGTGTAAGAAGGTTATTGAAGTATAACCATTAAGAAGGTTAATCTTTAAAGGCTTGTAAATCGTAAACCGTTACAGATATTGAAAAAATGCACTAAATAAAATCTGTTGGAAATTTAATTTTCTTTAATTTTTATTCTATTCATTTTTTCTCTAGGACGCACTGTTTTCAAGATAAATTTATTTAAAAAAAAATTATTTCCGAAAATGGTGCATCCTAGAAAAAAAATAATTAAGTACTTTATAGAGAATTAAATTTCCTACAATTTTATTTATTAGGTGTACAAAATGAAACTCAGCCACAGGGTAAATTTGAATTTTGTAGATTTTAGCCGAGTTTCATTTTGTACACCTAATACATTTGCAAGGGTAAAAATAGCCCTTAAAGGGGGCATGCCTTTATAAGATATCATAAAACCACGATAGCTTTGTTCCAACCGCAGTTCTGGTTTGAAACTCCTGGAGCATGCGCAGAAGGATTAGGACGTCAGAGACTACAGATTTGAAACGATTTGATCGACGTATAATTGGACGTCCAAATCCTTCTGCGCATGCTCCAGGAGTCTCAAACCAGTTTCAATTTTCCTCTCCAACTTTTCCCGATTGAAAAAAAACTGACCTCCAAAACGGCTAAACACAGCATATCACTCCTACATTTCAGTATTGCATAACTCGAGCGCCCCAGAAAACGGTCAATGTCAAGGTTCTACTCGGAACTCGCGTGTTTTTTTAATAATAATTATTTAATCAAAGACCGGTCCTATTGAGCTGTTGATGCACCGCTCATAATTAAGATCCCAACGTATTTTTAGGGTTGTGTAATTTAAACGGGAAGAAATCCTGTTATGTTGCATATATCGATAAGAACCTGGCGCCGAGGCGATCCCACGTTTTTGAAAATTATGTGAGCCTATAAATTTTTAATCATTAAAAATAACATGGGCCCAAAAATTAATACGCAATGGTTTATTATTTATTATTGACCTAAACGGAGGCTTTTTCCGTACGGAAACGTGGACCAAAAAGTTAGGAATGCAGGAATGTAACCGTCCAGCAACTTGTTTCTCAGTAGCCAAAAATCTTTTAGGCACATTTAAAGAAAGAAATTTTTTTTAATTTATAAGAAAAACAGAAATTGAAGGGCACAACCGAAGGCTTTCGCCATATTTCCATGTATTGAAATTAGGAATGCCCAAATCCGAAGTTTTTAACTTTTTTGGCTACAATAACAGGAAGACACATCATTTCGGGAAAACGATTAGCAGTTTTAAATTCGCTCTTAATTACGAATTAAGTTTGATAAGAAGACGTCGAGAATAAATTAGTTTTTGACCTTTCATGCTAATATTTTTCTCTCTCATCTTAATTTGAGCGATTAGCATAATCTATTGTTTTTTGGCATTTTTCATAGGACTTTGACCTAAGTACCTACTTGCACTTCGAAAAATTAGCTTTGTTCCAGCAGTTTGAAACTGGTTTAAAACTCCTGGAGGATGCGCAGAAGGATTTGGATGTCAAATTTGACGTCGTTTAAATCGTTTGTCCGTAAAATCTGAAGTCATCTGACGTCAAATTAGATGCAAATCCTTCTGCGCATGCTCCAGAAGTTTCAAACTGCGGTTGGAACAATGCTTTATAAAAAAAAATTGTGCAGTTGGATTACATATATTAAATTGAACATCAGATAAATAGCAGAAGAAGAAGAAGAAGAAGAAAAAAAAAAAAATCAATAATGTAGGTTCCAGATATCGAAATTGTCTTTTAAATCGAAAGTGTAAAATTTTATATTTTCCACCAAACTTATCTTTTTTTTTTTTCTTTTTTGGCCTTCAAGAATTTAAATGAATAGAAAAAATGGGCTCCTAAAAATTGGTAATTTTTATGTCTAAAATTTAAATAATTTTTTTTCAACGGATTTTGACGAAGCGGTTTTAAAAGCGTCTATTTTTGATACAGAAACAGAAAATCTAGTTTTTAAATTTTTATTAATTGTAAGAAATTTTCTTACTTGAAATATAAAAATTTATTTTTTAAGCTCTTTTTCACGAATGGAAAATAAAAATTTGTCAACACTTACGCTTTTGAAAAAATATTAAATTTTTGTTTGAAAAAGTATCACTGCCTAAAAAATTTACCCTCCAAAAAAAAAATTTCCCGTTTTTTTTTATACTAAAGGCACATGGGATCACAACACTTCACAAAATTTTTTTTTAAAAAAAAATTTTTTTTTCTTAGTTACTTACAGGATCGGTCGTCGCTACTCCGTTCCAAGTCGCGAAGTGTTAGCGAACTCTTGCTCAACCTCCGTTTATAAAGAAGTCTTGCGGTTGCCATGGTAGCGGAGGCCCCCTCCAGCCAAATCCGCTAAAAATCTTTATTAATTTTTCTTTAAAATTTTATTGAAATCATGAAAAATGTTGAAATTTCATTTGATTAAAAATTTAAAAAATTTTGTTATTTACATATTAATAATAATTAAAAAATTTAAATTTTATTTCTTGACATAATTTTTAAAAAAGCCGTAGTTATACCTTCATAAAAAAATTAACCATAGGTGAGTAAGATCAGTGAGGTGACCCTAAATTTTTAACTTTCTTAAAGAAGTTATCGTTTTACCGTCGGGTTTTTGGGAAAGGGTCTCCCAGACCCCGGAGGGTCAAATCGATTAAGGATCTATACCGAGCCCAACTTTGTCTGTGGTGCCGGCCGGCCGTCCCTCCGCCGTAGCGTTTTTTGCGGAACACTTTTTTGATACTTCCCCCTCCTACATTGTTGTCTTTAAGGATGTTTTCGTTTGAAGCTCTTCAAACTATTAGGTGTACAAAATGAAACTCAGCCACAGGGTAAATTTGAATTTTGTAGATTTTAGCCGAGTTTCATTTTGTACACCTAGTAGTTCATTTTTTCAAAATTTTAACATTTTAGGCGTTAAAGTCCATCAAAAGTTGACCTTCTCCGTGTAAGGTTATTGAAGTATAACCATTAAGAAGGTTAATTTTTAAAGGCTTGTAAATCGTAAACCGTTACAGATATTGAAAAAATGCACTAAATAAAATCGTTGGAAATTAATTCTCTTAATTTTTATTCTATTCATTTTTTCTCTAGGACGCATGTTTTCAAGATAAATTTATTTAAAAAAAATTATTTTCCGAAAATGGTGCATCCTAGAAAAAAATAATTAAGTGCAAATTTATAGAATTAAATTTCCTACAATTTTTATTTATTAGGTGTACAAAATGAAACTCAGCCACAGGGTAAATTTGAATTTTGTAGATTTTAGCCGAGTTTCATTTTGTACACCTAATAGTTTGTAACTCCTGGAGCATGCGCAGAAGGATAGTTGACGTCAGGTGACTTCAGATTTGACGGACAAACGATTTGAAAGTCGTCAAATTTGACGTCCAAATCCTTCTGCGCATGCTCCAGTTTCAAACTGGGTCGACCTCAGGAAAAGCAGTAAAACCGCGACTTTACCATGGCTTCTATTGTAAAAAAAAATCCTTGATTTTTGGAAAGATTTCATCAATTTAAAAGTACGCGAGGTGATCTAAGGATGATACAATAAAAAAAAATGAAAGAATAAAAATTATGTTGCGGTGTAGATTTCGCGGGGGAGATTAGATTACAAACAACGTAGAACATGCAAGAACCTGACCCTAACATGAATTCCGTGTGTCAACAACAATTCACCAAGCAAACACCCGATTTGAAGTGTCTACTTAACTTAAGCACAATTATTATAGCCTTCCTTCATCATATTTTATGGCGTTTACCTTTTAATTTAGATAGGAAATAGAAAAAAACATTGCGCTCGAAGATCTCGAGGACAAATTAGGGCAATAAAAGGTGTCGAAAACGACCTTGAACAGCATCTGTAATCGGTCGAGTGGTTCTTGAGAAGAAAAACACGATTTTATACAGAATAAATTATGATTCGGAAGTAACACGCCCGGGACGCTATTTGAAGAAGTTAATGTGATGAATCATTCTTTCAATTCTGACTTTGACAATCAATGAATGGGATAAAAAGAGTTTAAAATGAGACTCATCCTTTAAATAGAATCTTGTTATTTTTCGCCATAACGAACCCTTAAGATACACGAATCTTTCATTCAAGGATTAAAGTATTATAATTTTAAATTAACCATTCATGGAGGAGGAAGTGTTCCGCACTCCATATTGAAAAAATTCCTTTTGAGAAATCCCTCGTTTCTCTCGATTTTTAGCCAAAATAAACCATTTTTCAATTAAGGTGTACAAAATAAAACTCGGCTAAAATCTACAAAATTCAAATTTACCCTGTGGCTGAGTTTCATTTTGTACACCTAATAAATAAAAATTGTAGGAAATTTAATTTCTATAAATTTGTACTTAATTATTTTTTTCTAGGATGCACCATTTTCGGAAAATAATTTTTTTTAATAAATTTATCTTGAAAACAGTGCGTCCTAGAGAAAAAATGAATAGAATAAAAATTAAAGAGAATTAAATTTCCAACAGATTTTATTTAGTGCATTTTTTCAATATCTGTAACGGTTTACGATTTACAAGCCTTTAAAAATTAACCTTCTTAATGGTTATACTTCAATAACCTTCTTACACGGAGAAGGTCAACTTTTGATGGACTTTCGCCTAAAATTTAAAATTTGAAAAAATGAACTACTAGTGTACAAAATGAAACTCGGCTAAAATCTACAAAATTCAAAACCTGTGGCTGAGTTTCATTTTGTACACCTAATAACTATTCAAAGAGGTAGTGTTCCGCACTCCATATTGAAAAATCCCCTGGCGTTTTGAGAAAACCCCTCGTTTCTCTCGATTTTTAGCCAAAAGAAACCAATTAAAGAATTTTCCTCGTCTTTTCGGTGGGAAACATAATTTTTCCTTTAACGGATTTTAGGGCGAAAAACGCTAAAAATTGACATTTTTTAAAGTTGTCAAAAATGGTCATATGAATAGTCAAATCTACTTGAAATTTTGCGTAGATTACGAATCTGAAATAAAAAATAGGGGTTCCTATTTGAAATAACGAAGTTAGGTTCTGTTGGGGGCACTGTACCTGTATATCATTTCAAACTACACCATCAAATTCTTTGATTTAACCCTTTGAGACCGCGTCTGGCGCAGCACTTTTCCCCTCACTTCTCCCCGACCGCTCCCAGCGCCCAGCAAAGCACAGAAAGCGACGAGTGATGCGATCATCACGTAGTTCATTTCTTCCCCAACAGATTGCCAGTTTTTGCATGTCGCTAGCGCCACGGGAAGCGAAGGTATTTTTTTTAGAGGCTTCCCGCTGGCAACTAAAGTCGCCTGCGGTCTAAACGAAAAGCGCGAATGGCAACTATAGTCACCTGCGGTCTCGAAAGGGTTAAATTAAGGGGGTTTACATTTAACTTTTTTCATAAAACCACTTTTTAACGCTCTCCCAGGGTTGCATGTGTTTCCGGACACCCTGTATAAGGTAAAAAGCGTTTGTCTGAATTGATTGTGAAAACAAATATTCCGAACTCATTAGGAAAATAGGGCTGAGAAAAAAACTGAAATGACCTTGAGAGGATTCAACCGCTTGAAAGGATAAGCGCGCGAGCACTTTTCCTCTGAATCTTTGTCAAAAGATTACGACGAAACTATTCATCGGGTTTTCTTATATAAAATATTTTTGGAAAGAGCTCGTCAAAGACTATAAAGTGGCTAGCGGTTTTTTTGGAAAAAATTTTAGTCGAAAAGTAAGCTTCCCATTTTCCAAGGAAAACTTTTTCGGAAAAACTGCTCCCAAGACCGTATAGACATTCTTAAACTAACGATAACTAGCTTTTGTAAAAAATTTTCCTACGATTTTTAGTGCTCAAATATAGGAAAGTAATTTTAGGGGAGAAACAACCATCTCTTGTTTTTGAAACAGAATGCTCGGGCGGTATGATGGTCCTTCCTTGTAATGCGGGCTTAAGCGCGGCGCAAGGGAGGAAAGAATGAAAAAAAAAATCATTTTTGCGGTTGAACGTAGGTCAAGACATTTTATTTAGACCGGATTGCAAATGAGGCGTATTCTTTACGTTCAAAAGTGTGGGGGATGCTGCGATCTATGACTTCTAACGGGGAAGGTGGTCAAACGTGGAAGGAATTTTTTTTCCCGCCCGCCTTCTCTCTTTTAGTCTTTTGGACACCGTCCAAAAAGCACTCCTGACACAAAACAAAGAAACGGGTCAACCTATTCAAGGTTGCCCCACAATCGGCGAATCGTTTGACTCCTAAATTTTATAAGTCTGACCTCTCAAAAACCCGCTATAATCCATTCCAAATTTTTTTTCACTTATTGGATTGTGCAAAAATTACCAATGCTAAAAAAAAAATTAAATTGAACCACTGAGCCAATTTTTTTATAAGAAAACAACATTATAAAAACCCACTTATGGTCAATCATATTAATAGGGAATTTTAGATTTTGAATTAATTTAGATATGTTATTATTCTATCAGTTATTATATTTTGAGGCGAATAAGTATTAGGTGTACAAAATGAAACTCGGCTAAAATCTACGAAATTCAAAATTACCCTGTGGCTGAGTTTCATTTTGTACACCTAATAAATAAAAATTGTAGGAAATTTAGTTCTCTATAAATTTGTACTTAATTATTTTTTTCTAGGATGCACCATTATCGGAAAATAATTTAAAAAAAAAAATTTTTTGAAAACAGTGCGTTTTAGAGAAAAAATGAATAGAGTAAAAATTAAAGAGAACTAAATTTCCAACAGATTTTATTTAGAGCATTTTTTCAATATCTGTAACGGTTTACGATTTACAAGCCTTTAAAATTAACCATCATAATGGTTATACTTCAATAACCTTCTTACACGGAGAAGGTCAACTTTTGATGGACTTTAACGCCTAAAATGTTCAAAATTTTGAAAAAATGAACTACTAGGTGTACAAAATGAAACGGACAAAATCTACAAAATTCAAATTTACCCTGTGGCTGAGTTTCATTTTTACACCTAATAAATAGAAATTGTAGGAAATTTAGCTCTCCATAAATTTGTACTTAATTATTTTTTCTAGGATGCACCATTTTCGGAAAATAATTTTTAAAAAAAATAAATTTATCTTGAAAACAGTGCGTTTTAGAGAAAAAATGAATAGAGTAAAAATTAAAGAGAAATAAATTTCCAACAGATTTTATTTAGTGCATTTTTTCAATATCTGTAACGGTTTACGATTTACAAGCATTTAAAAATTAACCTTCTTAATGGTTATACTTCAATAACCTTCTTACACGGAGAAGGTCAACTTTTGATGGACTTTAACGCCTAAAATGTTCAAAATTTTGAAAAAATGAACTACTAGGTGTACAAAATGAAAATCGGCTAAAATCTACAAAATTCAAATTTACCCTGTGGCTGAGTTTCATTTTGTACACCTAATACTTAAAAAAAATCCTAGTTTATTGGGTTTTATAAAATAAAAAATTTGTTTTCAATTTTTGGTCATAAATCGCTTTTTCCGGCGAATAAATCCCAATTTTTCCCTGCATTTTACTTCCAAAAAGGCTTTTTAACTTCCTAGAAGTTATTGTGATACCCTCGGATTTTTGGGGAAGGGTCTTCCAGACCCCGGAGGGTCAATCTTTACCGATCTCAAATGTGTCTGTGGTGCCGGCCGGCCGTAATAATTTTTCCAGAACACTTTACGGCAACAGTTTCCAACCGATTTTTACCAAATTTTCCATATTTCCAGATAATTAAGTAGGTATTCAAATATAATCTTCGATGCTTTTATTTCCCTTTGACCGTTGCGAAATCCTTCCGTTTGTCGTGACGTTCTTGGACTAAAAAAGGCATATTTTTAACATCACGCTGAATACTCAAGAGTCTACCAAGGATCCTTGTCGCATCCTTCCCCAAACCTCGAGGAATCTCAAAGAAATCTTCGAATTATAATTATTAGGGAGAAAAAGAAAAAAAATTGCCAACTCTAAGAAATGTCTTGTGGATGCATTTTTGTAAACCGGTTGCTCCAGGCATCCTTCCGTCTTTTTTATGAAGAAGTGGAAGAAGAAAAAACCCGAAGAGTCCGAGGGACGTTCACCCTTTCTAATCACTGTTTATTGTCGGGTTGAGTCGAAAAAAAAGGGAAAAAAAGGAATCTCGATTAAATAAAATCGATCTTGTATTCACGTTTTTTCGCTCCCGATCCTGACGGAAACCGGAAAGAAAAGGAACCTTGAGGGAGAACACAAAAAAATCGTCGAAAGATGCGCCTGGAGGTCAAGATCGTCTCAACTGATTCCCCAAACTCGAGGAATTCGATAACCTATAATTTTCAAGATCGGTTTTTTGAAATCATAAAAATGTTTAAAAGCGTCGTCAAATCTAACAGTAAAATGTGGAAGTACAGTGAACTTGACAAAATGCACTTTGCCATTTTGAATGTTTGCCAAGTTTAAAAACAAGTGGGTAGTAATCAACATTAAATTTAATGAGCCTCACCGTCCACCTTACCCTTAAGTCTATAGAAAAGTACTAGTTTGAAGAGTATCCAACGAAAAGTTCCTTAAAGAGAAGGAACAATGTAAGAGGGGGAAGTATTAAGGAGGGGGAAGTATCAAGTAGGGAGGGGAAGTACAAAGGAAGGGAAGAATAATTTCAAGTATTCAGAAAAAAAAAATCCAAGGTAGAAACAATGGGCTTTCTGCCCAAGGAATGCCTTTCTCGCAAAGGGTGGATGTATTAGGTGTACAAAATAAAACTCGGCTAAAATTTACAAAATTCAAATTTACCCTGTGGCTGAGTTTCATTTTGTACACCTAATAAATAAAACTTGTAGGAAATTTAATTCTCTATAAATTTGCACTTAATTATTTTTTTCTAGGATGCACCATTTTCGGAAAATAATTTTTTTAAAAATAATTTTATCTTGAAAACAGTGCGTTCTAGAGAAAAAATGAATAGAATAAAAATTAAAGAGAATTGAATTTCTAACTGATTTTATTTAGTGCATTTTTTCAATATCTGTAACGGTTTACGATTTACAAGCCTTTAAAAATTAACCTTCTTAATGGTTATACTAGAATAACCTTCTTACACGGAGAAGGTCAACTTTTGATGGACTTTAACGCCTAAAATGTTCAAAATTTTGAAAAAATGAACTACTAGGTGTACAAAATGAAACTCGGCTAAAATCTACAAAATTCAAATTTACCCTGTGGCTGAGTTTCATTTTGTACACCTAATATAATCGATTTGACCCTAAGGGGTCTGGAAGGCCCTTCCCAAAAAATCCGACGTGGAGGGTATCACAATAACTTCTTTAAGGAAGTTAAAATGCCATATTTTGTCGAAGAATCTGAAGGCCATGGCCCTTTTTACCCCACAGTTTTCCTCGCTTAAAAAAGAAATCCTCCACCAAAAATGATTATTTTTCTGAGTCTGAAGCCGCGGAGAGGCCGGGAGAGTTCAGAAAGGGCAAAAAAAAATTCTAACGTCCTTGAACCTTCTTCGACTCACCCCAAAAGGACGAACACATTAAAATATTTCATCTGATTATCCATTTCATTATTACAACCGGTATTTAAAATAAAGCAAGATAATAAATTGACACGTGATAGATCGTCTGTGAATTCGGGACACCGTTAAGCCAAAACCAGTTTCACGTGTCCCTTTCACAGAATCCGAAATTTTTGTTATAAAAAAAAAAGTTATAATTATACAGAATCGTTTTTTGGAAACCCTAGTCTATTATAGGTCCTCGACCTATTCGTATTTTTATTGCTAAAAGCCACTTGAAAGGAAATAAAAGTTGATTATTTATTCAGAACGTGTAGCCTCTTGGAAAAATAACAATCTAGAGAAAAGTAATGTTGAGTACTGGTAGAAATATTTTAAAGAGGGGGAGATAAAATAAAGTCTTTTTGCGCTCTCAAGAACCTCTTAACAGGCTTACCAATCTAAGTATTTTCCCATAAAATTTTTTTCTCTATTATTAAAAGTTCCTCAAAGAAATTCCCAAAAATTCTGTGCCAGACTACGGTGGAGACTCTGTAGCTCTAAACAGAATTAGAACGATTGACCGAAATCCGTTGGGACAAAAGAAAAAAAAACTTAAAAAACCGGTTGTAGAATTCCACGTGAAAAAAAGGTCGATCCCTGGCGTCTTGTGACAAATCTTCCCCAGGAGTGGACATGTCGTCTTTTACTTACGGAGAAAAGTAACCAACGGGATAAATCGATGTTAATTTCTCGGCAAAAAATTCGTAGCGGGGATATTTTTCAAAATCTCCACTCTGTCATGTTTGTTTATATAGAAAAAAAAAATGACTCTCATTTTAGAAAAATTTGCCGAACGTAAGAGACTATTAATAACTTCAAAATTCATCATTTAATTTAATATACCTAAAATTCTTCCTTTCTAAAATGAAGCTACCAGCGTCATTGATTGATGTTTCAGCTTCCTTTTGGACCATTTGGGCTAAAAACTCAAGGACAACTCCACCGAACCTCCCAAACACTTTTTTTCTATTTCCTTCCGATACAATCGAACCTGAAAATTAGCATGATAGTGAATAAGGATCTGCTAATTACTCCACTAAACCATGATTTCCGTTCCTAAACAAAAGATTTCAAACTTTTTTTTCTTTTAACAAAAAAAGATGAGAAAATAACAGGGTTGGAGGAATCCGAGAAAAAGGTATTAACTGTGTTTTTGATTTCGTAATACTATTTGATGAGAGGCCGTTAGAGGAGCCATCTAAAGCCTTTTAAAAACGAGTCTGATATGGTTAAAAATATTCACCGATGAAAATTTTTTGACAGTGAACTTCTGTCGAAATTCGGTTCGCCGGCAAAAAGGTTTAATAACAGGGTAGGAGTCTTTTAGAATGGGTTCGCTTTGGAAAAATCGCCACAGATCCCGTTATATCCTCCGCCCAACATAATAAGCATATCATCCCAAATAATGGATGATCTAATAGTTTTTGACTCCTTAAACTCGATAGGATTGTTCTTTTAATCAAGAAGATCATCGGCTTCTCGTGCACTTTGTCTCATTGTTAACTTCCTTAAAGAAGTTATTGGGATACCCTCGACGTTGGGTCTTTGGGGAGGGGTCTTCCAGACCTCAGAGGGTCAAATGGAATATTGATCTTTACCGATCTTAACTTTGTCTGTGATGCCGGCCGGCCGTAGCATTTTTCCGGGACACTTCATGGCCACAGTTTTGAACCTAACTTCACCAAATATACACAGAATCTTCCTTAGTTGGTGAAAAAGTATGCAGCGATTTTTGAATTTCGAAAAAATGGCGGAGATATGTCTGTTCGAAATTTTAAAAAATTTGCTGCGGCCAAACCGTTGGTCCGATTTTCACCAAATACTCCTTATATTAGGTGTACAAAATGAAACTCAGCCACAGGGTAAATTTGAATTTTGTAGATTTTAGCCGAGTTTCATTTTGTACACCTAGTAGTTCATTTTTTCAAAATTTTGAACATTTTAGGCGTTAAAGTCCATCAAAAGTTGACCTTCTCCGTGTAAGAAGGTTATTGAAGTATAACCATGAAGAAGGTTAATTTTTAAAGGCTTGTAAATCGTAAACCGTTACAGATATTGAAAAAATGCACTAAAAAAATCTGTTGGAAATTTAATTCTCTTTAAAAATTTAATTTCTATTCTATTCATTTTTCTCTAGGACGCACTGTTTTCAAGATAAATTTATTTTTAAAAAAATTATTTTCCGAAAATGGTGCATCCTAGAAAAAAATAATTAAGTGCAATTTATAGAGAATTAAATTTCCTACAATTTTTATTTATTAGGTGTACAAAATGAAACTCAGCCACAGGGTAAATTTGAATTTTGTAGATTTTAGCTGAGTTTCATTTTGTACACCTAATACATTCTGCAAGGGTAAAATAGCCCTTAAAGGGGCTTGCCTTTATACGAGATATCATAAAACCACGATAGCTTTGTTCCAACCGCAGGTTTGAAACTCCTGGAGCATGCGCAGAAGGATTAGGGCGTCAGAGACTACAGATTTGACGGACAAACGATTTGATCGACGTACAATTGGACGTCCAAATCCTTCTGCGCATAACATAACTTTTCTGGCTGCTGTAGAAGGATTTTTGCGAGGCTGGGTGTTTTTTACACGGAGTATTTTTGATAGCTAAACTATTCAGAAGAATTCCTTGAGGTCCGTCTAATCTTTTAATTGGGATAAAGTATGTTTGTATTCGGTAAAATTGAAGGCCGGAGATGATTCTTTAGGTTCAAGGCTGCACGGCTGACATCATCTTAAGCCATGAGCACCTCATTACCTAAGGTTTATCATTTCAATTTTTTTATTTCGTTAGTTTTTCTCATATCCCATTAGCTACCTTAAAAAACAAAGGCAAAAACCGTGAAAATTATCTCAAAACCATAGATCACGATTTTTAGTGGAAGTCCCCAAGGCTAATGAAACGGAACTGATGCCGATTGTGGCGGGAGTTTTTTTTTTTCATTTTTGATTGATGGGGAGGACAATCGTCGTCGGTGGCCCGCCGACTGAGATTAATTATTTGCGCCTTTTTTGTTATCCGACTCTTTCATTTCTAATTAATTGAATTTCGAAGAAACAAGTTTTAAGGGTTGTCAACACTGCTCAAGTTAGGGGGAGTTGTGAGCAAAAACGATGTCCGCAGATTCCATTTTACAACTTATTTAACGAGAAAATCTCTATTAAATAGCACAGGTTAGTAGATAAATGGTGATTTTATTCTTTTCGGTTTCCTTTTCATTTGAAAGAAGCTATAGATCGTATCGACGAGCCTTCCTCAAAAGGGAATACGTTCAATTAATACTTGTTTTACCATCGCAAGCTATTGTAAATCCGCTTTTTGACCAACGAAGGCTTTTTTAAATTCACAACAGGTTCTCCTCCATATCGGGGTCTATTCCGAGAAATCTTAAAATCTTATTGTTTCCACTTTTAAATATTCTAAAATGATAAACACGATAATTTAGACAAATGAGCGCCACTAATCGTTAATTATAAAAAAGTCTTCTAATAAGAAATTCTCACGCGAGGATGACGTCGTGCGATTAATTCGCAAAAGAAAAAAAAATCCGAGCCCAAAAGGACGGGTAATTACGGTTCATTGACTATTCAAGAAAAAACAACTCCCATTCTTGTGAATAATATTGTAGAATTTTTTTCAAAAAACCCATTTTTTAAAGACCCTACTTTTCTCCCCAACAAACCAATCTAAAGTACTGGTTTGAAAAGCTTCCAACGAAAACTTCCTTAAAGAGAAGTAACATATAGGAGGGGGAAGTATAACGGAGGGGACGTACAACGGAGAGGGAAGTATATGGGAGGGGAAGTATAACGGAGGGGAAGTATAAGGGAACGAAAGTATAACGAACGGAGGGAAAGTATAAAGGAGGGGGAAGTATAAGGGAACGTAAGTATAACGAAGGGAGGGAAAGTAGAAAGAAAAATAGAAAATAGAAAGTAGAAAAATTTTCTAAGCCCTTTTTTTTCGAAAATTTTTTTAAGTGTTTAATTTTTTGTTTGTAATTTATATAAGGTAGAAATAATGGGCTCTTTGGCCTACAGATGTGCCTCTCGTAATGGATAGAAGTAAGAAATTTCTCCGACTAAAAAAATAATAATTAAAAAGTGGCAATTTTTTTGCACCAAACATTCTTAAAAAATATAAGGAGTAATTGGTGAAAATTTGGTGAAATCGGATTAATGGTTCGGCCGCAGCGAATTTTTTGAAATTTCAAACAGGCATATCTCCGCCATTTTTTCGAAATTCAAAAATCGCCCTCGTTAGTTTCTTTTTCACCGGCTAAAGAAAATTGTGTGAAAATTTGGTGAAAATCGGTGTAAAACTGTGGCCGTAAAGTGTTCCGGAAAAAAATGCTACGGCCGGCCGGAACCACAGACAAAGTTGAGATCGGTGTAGATCCATATTCGAATTTATCCTCCCCAAAAACCCGACGTGGAGGGTATCACAATAACGTCTTTAAAGAATTGCCTAGAAACCACAGAAGAACTTCCAAAAATCTTTGCGAAAAAAAAGTACAGTTAATCGTAGATCCGAAAGATAAACGAGACGTACAGAATTGTTCTCCGATTCGCATGGGAGTCGTACGTTAGAAATGCCCGCGCGTATGGGAAAAACCGGGCCCGTCAGACCGGATACTGACCTAAGCCGCCCGTTTATTAATAAAGAGGAGACGCGCGGGAGATGTCGCACAAGGCCGGGTCACCACAACATAGGTGAACAAACCGCCTGGAATGTTAATTTTCTCGATCAAATTTTCTTATCGTTTATTTTTTTGAGAGGAGAAAGGAAGATCCCGCGGAAGGGTTTTTAACACCTGTTGTTCGCGTAGGCGTCTTTCCGTTAAGGTCCACAAACCTATTTCTTTCTACATAATTTATAAAAATCATGAGTCAACCAAAATCGATATCATAGCTCAAAGCCTCGAAGACCTTTGAAGCATCCTTTTCTCTGGAAAGTCTAATCTATTCCCCTCCTTTGTACTTCCCCATCCTTGAATTTCCCCTCCCTTATACTTCACACTCCTTGAACTTCCCCTCCTTTATACTTCCCCCTCCCCCTTCTCCACCGTTATACTTCCCTCATGTGTATCTTCTCTTTAAGGAAGTTTTCCTTCATTTTAACTTCCTTAAAGAAGTTATTGTGATACCCTCCATGTCGGGTTTTTGGGGAGGGGTCTTCCGGGGTCCGGAGGGTAAAATCGAATATTGATCTTTACCGATCTCAACTTTGTCTGTGGTTCCGGCCGGCCGTAGCATTTTTTTCCGGAACACTTTACGGCCACAGTTTTCATCCGATTTTCACCAAATTTTACACAAATTTCTTTAGCCGGTGAAGAAGAATATGACGAGAGCGATTTTTGAATTTCGAAAAAATGGCGGAGATATGTCTGTTTAAAATTTTAAAAAATTCGCTGCGGCCGAACCGTTATCCGATTTTCACCAAATTTTCACCAATTACTCCTTATATTTTTTAAGAATTTTTGGTGCAAAAAAATTGCCACTTTTTAATCATTAATTTTTTTAGTAGGGAGAAATTTCGTACTTCTACCCTTTACGAGAGGCACATCCCTAGGCCAAAGAGCCCATTATTTCTACCTTGACACTTAGAAATTTTTCGAAAAAAAGAACTTAGAAAATTTTTCGAAAAAAAAAGAAGAAGAAAAAAAAAGAAAACCCGGAAAATTTTTCGAAAAAAAAATTTTTTTTTGACAAAAAAACTTAGAAAATTTTTCGAAAAAAAGAAAAAAAAAAAAAAGGAAAGGAAAACCCGGAAAATTTTTCGAAAAAACTTTGAAAATTTTTTGAAAAAAAAAAAAAATTTTTTTGGACAAAAAAACTTAGAAAATTTTTCGAAAAAAAAAAGTTAAAACTTAGAAAATTTTTTGAAAAAAAGACTTAGAAAATTTTTCAAAAAAAAAAAACCCGGAAAATTTTTCGCAAAAACAAACTTGCAAAATTGTCCTTTATACTTTCCCTCCCTACTAAATCCCCTTCCTTTATACTTCCCCCTCCATTATACTTCCCCCTCTGTTATACTTCCTACTCCGTTATACTTTCCCCTCCGTTATACTTCCCCCTCCGTTATACTTCCCCTCCCATATACTTCCCCCTCCGTTATACTTCCCCTCCATATACTTCCCACTACGTTTTACGTCCCCTCCGTTATACTTCCCCCTCCTATATAGATACTTCTCTTTAAGGAAGTTTTCGTTCATTTTAACTTCCTTAAGTTATAGCAAACTTGTAGTTCTTATGCAGATTGAAGGAATTTTTTTTTTAAATGCGAGGGCGTCAACTTGTTTTGGTGACTGAAGAATACTTTATTCACTTAAAGCAAGAATGCCTAATGGGTTTTAGCTATCTGGAGACGCCTGTCCGCAATTCCTATCGCATTCGATTAGCGTCAAAGGAACCTCCTTTCCTTATGTCTTCTTTAGGACTCAAAAGGTATTTTCTTTTACCCCATTAGTTATTTTAGATTAACAATAGGCGATCTTCTTTCACGAAATAGTTTCTCACAGAATTCGAAATGAGAGGCACGCCTTTTTAATGTGGGCGATGTGCGCGGTTTTATTTGCAAATCTGATTCATGAAAGAACGGTTCAGGTCTCTGAACTAAATGCGAATTGTGCGGTAGGTGCGGACATCTTGGTCATTGGGTTACGATTGAGTATGCCGAACATTTGGACAATTGCACGACCAGATTCACACGTCAGCTTAATGTACGGACGTGGAACGTTTAATTAAAAGGACGAGGATTCAAGCATTTTAAACTAGGCGGGGTTTTTATCTTAATGAGGGAAAAATTGCGAATTTAATAGGATGGGAGCTCTTGTAAGTTACGGCTTGCGATTAGATGAAGACTTAAATGAGCACCAATGCCGTTTGTTAAACGCCCGGATCTTTTACGATTTATGAACTAGATTAGGCGAAAATAATACCTCTTAGGTTGTTCGCAGTGAAGACTTTATTGCTTCTTCTAACAGGGTGTCCGGAAACACATGACATACGTCTGGGAGAGTGTTAAAAAGTGGTTTTATGAAAAAATAATTAATTTAACCCCCCCCCCCCCCCAATTTAAATTAGATGGTGTAGTTTAAAATACGTTTTGGTGGGAAAACAGCTTTTCGGCCGATATTTTGGCGGAAAAGGAGCCTGTAGGTCTATATTTTGGCGGGAAAACAGCATGCAGGTAGATATTTTCGCGGAAAAACAGCCATTAGGTCGATATTTTGGCGGGAAAAGTGCATGTAGGTGGATATTTTGGCGCGTAATCAGCCTTTAGGTCGATATTATGGCGGAGAGCAGCCATTGGGCAGATATTTTGGCGAGAAATGAGCCCATAGGTTGGTGTTTTGAAGGGAAAACAGCCATCAGGCCGATATTTTGGCTGCAAAACATTCATTAGGCCGATATTTTGGCGGAAAAGGAGCCTGTAGGTCTATATTTTGGCGGGAAAACAGCCTGTAGGTCGATATTTTCGCGGGAAAACAGCCATTAGGTCGATATTTTGGCGGGAAAAGAGCATGTAGGTCGATATTTTGGCGGGAAAAGAGCATGTAGGTCGATATTTTGGCGGGAAAAGAGCATGTAGGTCGATATTTTGGCGGGAAAAGAGCATGTAGGTCGATATTTTGGCGGCAATCAGCCTTTAGGTCGATATTTTGGGGGAAAACAGCCATTAGGTCGATATTTTGGCGGGAAAAGAGCCCATAGGTCGGTATTTTGGCGGAAAAATAGCCATTAGGCCGATATTTTGGGTGCAAAACATTCATTAGGCATATATTTGGTGAAAACAGCTATTCGGCCGATATTTTGGCGGAAAAGGAGCCTGTAGGTCTATATTTTGGCGGGAAACAGCCTGAAGGTCGATATTTTCGCGGGAAAACAGCCATCAGGTCGATATTTTGGGGGAAAACAGCCATCAGGTCGATATTTTCGCGGGAAAAGAGCATGTAGGTCGATATTTTGGCGGGTAATCAGCCTTTAGGTCGATATTTTGGCGGGAGAACAGCCATTGGGCAGATACTTTGGCGAGAAATGAGCCCATAGGTTGGTGTTTTGAAGGAAAACAGCCATCAGGTCGATATTTTGGCTGCAAAACATTCATTAGGCCGATATTTTGGCGGGAAAAGAGCCCATAGGTCGGTATTTTGGCGGAAAAATAGCCATTAGGTCGATATTTTGGGTGCTAAACATTCATTAGGCATATATTTCGTGAAAAAACAGCTATTCGGCCGATATTTTGGCGGAAAAGGAGCCTGAAGGTCTATATTTTGGCGGGAAAACAGCCTGTAGGTCGATATTTTCGCGGGAAAACAGCCATCAGGTCGATATTTTGGGGGAAACAGCCATTAGGTCGATATTTTGGCGGAAAAGAGCATGTAGGTCGATATTTTGGCGGGTAATCAGCCTTTAGGTCGTTAATTTGGCGGGAGGACAGGTGGGCAGATATTTTGGCGAGAAATGAGCCCATAGGTTGGTGTTTTGAAGGGAAAAGAGCCATCAGGTCGATATTTTGGCTGCAAAACATTCATTAGGCCGATATTTTGGCGGGAAAAGATCCCGTAGGTCGGTATTTTGAACAACTTCTATAATTTTTGTCCTAAAAAAAAAGTTTAAATTAAGCCCCCCTTCTTTTTTGAGGAAGAATTATTGATTGCAATTAACAAATTTGATTTTGGTATACAGGGTGTCCCAAACAGAACCTAACTTCGTTATTTCCAATGAGAACACCTATTTTTTATTTCAGATTCGTAATCTACGCAAAATTTCAAGTAGATTTGACTATTTTTATGACCATTTTCGACAACTTTAAAAAATGTCAAATTTTAGCGTTTTTTGCGCTAAAATCCGTTAAAATCGACCTAATAGACTCATTTTTTTTTAGTTCCACTTATTTCTTTCTGAAGATTCCAACTGTTACAAATTCGAGCATCCTCGCATTCTGCATCACATGATTCTTTCACGAACGGCCTTTTTTCAAGTTACCCAAATTTTAGTTCAGAAATGAAAATTAGCGGTTGTTGAAAGGAATTTTTTCTTTCGGACTACAAATTTGAAAGAGCTACAGCGTTTTCTGTTTGTGCATCAAAAATTAAAATTCCGTTAACAAATCGCTAATTTTCATTTCTGCAGTAAGAAATTTGGGTTCTAACTTGAAAAAAGGCCGTTAGTGACGAAATCTCGTGATGCAGAATGCGCAGATGCTCGAATTTGTGACAGTTGGATTCTTCGGGAAAAAAAATAAGTGAAACTAAAAAAAAAAATTAGTCTCTTACGCCGATTTTAACGGATTTTAGCGCAAAAAACGCGAAAATTTGACATTTTTTAAAGTTGTCAAAATGGTCATATGAGTACTCAAATCTACTTGAAATTTTGCGTAGATTACGAATCTGAAATAAAAAATAGGGGTTCCCATTTGAAATAACGAAGTTTGGTTCTATTTGGGACACCCTGTATATCCAAACGCATTTTAAACTACACCATCAAATTCTTTGATTTAAATTAGGGGGGGTTTAAATTTACCTTTTTTTCATAAAACCACTTTTAACGCTCTCCCAGTATGACATGTGGTTCCGGACACCCTGTATAACAATCCAAAGAGGGGCTTTCTCCATCATGCCTGTGCATCGGTATACTCTGAAGAGTTTCTTAGCCAACCGTGCAACATTTATGCATCGGACCCTTCATATTCTTCATATCTTTGTTCCAACCGGAGTTTGAAACTCGTGGAGCATGCGCAAGGATTTGGACGTCAAATTTGATGTAGTCCACATCGTTTGTCCGTCGAATCTGACGCCATTTGACGTGCTAATCCTTCTGCGCATGCTCCAGGAGTTTAAAACTCCGGTTGGAACTATCATATCCTTCAGATACTTAAAGCGCTTTTGGGTTCGTGGACTGTCTATTCCAATAGAAGATCATGAAAAATTGGGGTTTTCTAATAGAAACCATATAAAACACGAATAGCCACAAAATAGCTGAAATTAAAGCAATTAGCACCTTTTTTTAGATATAATTCTTTTTTTTTTCTCTCTCTCCATCTTCCGCTTTTTAATTCGCGACGTGATGAAATGCTCAAATTACGATACTTCGGGAGGGATCGTTTCTGTTTACCAGATGAACCGGTTGGCCCAATGTCGTTCACCTTTTCCATGTCCCACAACTTGGTTTTAAAAAAAAGAACTTGTCGAATTTCAATTTAAAAAGACGATTTTCCGGAGGTTTCGGAGGTTCAAAGAATATAGAAAATAAATCGTTTTGAACAAGCTATTTAAAAGTTGTTAACTTATTAAAATTTCGAAGAGCCCCCGCTGTGTGCGAATTGTACGATAAATTTCCGTTTTCGATAATCGAAACGTGATGACAAGTGTGGCGAGGTATGCATTTCAAAGACGCCAATCTTGAGACAAATTGGCTCTTGAATAATCATTCACCGCCTTCTTTCTTAAGAATTTTCAACGTTTACAAAGGCGGAAGGCCTAATTTCGATGTGCGAACTTTTTTTTTCCGTAGTGGCGAGAGTACCGCTATTTACTTTTTATTTTTGTCAAGACCAGTTTACATCGTTTAGGATCAACCTGTATTTTCAGAATTCCGCCGGAGGGCATGTCATGAACAATTTTGACAGATTTTAACATTATTGTAATTAATAAGGTATGATAATTATTCAAGAGCAACGACCTCCTAAATTAATTCTAATCTAATTAAGTCACCCTCAAAAAATTTTCGCCATTTTCAACGTTTTTAAAGCTCCACCTGGTGGTTGGTTGTTTATAGACAACCGAATCATTCATTTGAGGCGCTCCGGGTACGAAGGGCGAACTCGACATCGGACAAATTTTTTAACTTCCTTAAAGAAGTTATTGTGATACCCTCGAAGTCGGGTTTTTGGGGAAGGGTCCTCCAGTTTTTTTTTTCATTTTCAGATTCTAGACCTCTTGGTGATACACCCACATAATTTTTATGTTGAGTTCGCCATTTTTTCCCCTTTAAATACGTAAAAACCGAAACTTTAAAATGCGAATATCTCGAAACTACGTTTTGTCGAGTTCGCCCTTCGTACCCGGAGCGCCTCATTTGAAAAATGCTTTTTATATCGAGAACGAATAATCCTACAGAGACCGCTCAGGACTAATTTTTAAGCGGAGCAGAATTAAGTTCTAAACTGCTATGAAATGTTTTTCATCTGGAGGAATAACTCGCGAACAAATGAGGCGCTCCGGGTACGAAGGGCGAACTCATCAAAACGTAGTTTCGAGATATTCGCGTTTTAAAGTTTTATGTTACGGGCGAACTCAACAGAAAAGTCATGCCCGGAATGGGAAAAGGAGTGGGGGTTGTGGACTAGGGTGTGGAGTTCGCCCTTCGTACCCGCTCGGATATCGCAGTTAGAGCTTTGCCGCATATCGGTTTTTACGTATTTAAAGGGGAAAAAAGGGCGAACTCAACATAAAAATGTTGAGTTCGCCCTTCGTACCCGGAGCGCCTCAAATAATCCTACCGGGTCCGTGGGCCCCAGTATTTCGACTTGTAAATTGTGACAAAAATACAAAGAGTTTGCCATTAGGCTTTTGTTGAGAGTTTTTTTTTTTTTCGGCGATAAATCACCGTGAAATTCATTACAGAATAACAAATGTATTCTCGAGCCTTTTAATTCTTTAAGTTGTAAAATTTGCATACCACGACGTCTTTTAAATAAACGTTTCATCCGGACAAGTGAGTGATTAAACCTGGGGAATTAAATCAAACAGAGAAATATTTCAACTAATTGAATACACACGCGCCCTTCTACGCCTACTAATTTAATAAAATGGAAATATCTTAACGATTTAATTATAGCGAGTTTTTATTTTTATCCAGTATAAAGAGTACTAGTTTCAAGATCTTCCAACGAAAACTTCCTTAAAGAGAAGAAACAACATAGGAGGGGGAAGTATTAAAGAGGATAAGTATAAAGGAGGGGAAGTATAAAGGAATGGGAAGTATAACGGAGGGGGAATTTTTTTCGAAAATTTTTCCAAATATCAAGGTAGAAATAATGGGATTTTTGCCTTAGGGAGGTCCCTCTAGCAACGGGTGGAAGTATGACATTTCTCCCCAATGGTTCGGCCGCAGCGAATTTTTTAAAATTTCACACATAAGGGAGGGGAAGTATAAAGGAGGGGAAGTATAACGGAGGGGGAATTTTTTTTTTTTAAATTTTTCCAAATATCAAGGTAGAAATAATGGGATTTTTGCCCTAGGGAGGTCCCTCTTGCAACGGGTGGAAGTATGAAATTTCTCCAACTAAAATGAGAAGGAACGTTTACACCGAAAATTCGCAAAAATTTATGGAATAATTGGTGAAAATTTGATGAAATTTGGCCCAATGGTTCTGCCGCAGCGAGTTTTTATAAAATTTCAAACATAAAGGAGGAGAAGTATAAGGAATGGGAAGTATAACGGAGGGGAAGTACAAAGGAGGGGGAGTAAACGGAGGGGAAGTATAAAGGAGGGGAAGTATAACGAGGGGGAAGTATAACGGAGGGGGAATTTTTTTTCGAATATTTTTCCAAATATCAAGGTAAAAATATTGGGATTTTGCCCTAGGGAGGTCCCTTTCGTAACGCGTGGAAGTATGAAATTTCTCCCTACTAAAATGATAAGTAACGTTTACACCGAAAATTCGCAAAAGTTTATGGAGTAATTGGTGAAAATTTGATGAAAATTGGCCCAATGGTTCGGCCGCAGCGAATTTTTTAAAATTTCAAACATAAGGAGGGAAGTATAAAGGAATGGGAAGTATAATGGAGGGGAAGTATAAAGGAGGGGAAGTATAAAGGAGGGGAAGTATAAAGAAGGGGACGTATAACGGAGGGGAATTTTTTTTCGAAATTTTTCCAAATATCAAGGTAGAAATAATGGGATTTTTGCCCTAGGGAGGTCCCTCTTGCAACGGGTGGAAGTATAAAATTTCTCCCTACTAAAAGGACAAGGAACGTTTACACCAAAAATTCGCAAAAATTTCTGGAGTAATTGGTGAAAATTTGATGAAAATTGGCCCAATGGTTCGGCCGCAGCGAATTTTTTAAAATTTCAAACATAAGGGAGGGGAAGTATAAAGGAATGGGAAGTATAACGGAGGGGAAGTATAAAGGAGGGGAAGTATAAAGAAGGGGACGTATAACGGAGGGGGAATTTTTTTTCGAAAATTTTTCCAAATATCAAGGTAGAAATAATGGGATTTTTGCCCTAGGGAGGTCCCTCTTGCAACGGGTGGAAGTATAAAATTTCTCCCTACTAAAAGGACAAGGAACGTTTACACCAAAAATTCGCAAAAATTTCTGGAGTAATTGGTGAAAATTTGATGAAAATTGGCCCAATGGTTCGGCCGCAGCGAATTTTTTAAAATTTCAAACATAAGGGACGGGAAGTATAAAGGAATGGGAAGTATAACGGAGGGGAAGTATAAAGGAGGGGAAGTATAAAGAAGGGGACGTATAACGGAGGGGAATTTTTTTTCGAAAATTTTTCCAAATATCAAGGTAGAAATAATGGGATTTTTGCCCTAGGGAGGTCCCTCTTGCAACTGGTGGAAGTATGAAATTTCTCCCTACTAAAATGATAAGTAACGTTTACACCAAATATTCGCAAAACTTTATGGAGTAGGTAATTGGTGAAAATTTGATGAAAATTGGCCCAATGGTTCTGCCGCAGCGAATTTTTTTAAACAAACATAAGGGAGGGGAAGTATAAAGGAATGGGAAGTATAAAGGAGGGGAAGTATAACGAGGGGAAGTATAAAGGATTGGAAGTATAAAGAGAGGGAAGTATAATGGAGGGGGAATTTTTTTTCGAAAATTTTTCTAAATATCAAGGTAGAAATACTGGGATTTTTGCCCAACTCTCTTGCAACGAATGGAAGTATGAAATGAATGAATGAATTTTTAAAAATTTCATACAGACATCTCCGCCATTTTTTCGAAATTCAAAAATCGCCCTAGTTAGTTTCTTGTTCACCGACTATAGAAAATTTGGTGAAAATCGGTTGAAAACTGTGGCCGTAAAGTGTTCCGGAATAAAATCCACAGACAAAGTTGAGATCGGTAAAAATTCGGTTTGAACCTCCGGTGTTTGGAAGACCTTCCCCAAAAATCCGTATTGGAGGGTATCACAATAACTTCTTGAAGGAAGTTAAGGTCAAAAAGAGACCATCAAAAAAAAATTTTTTTAAATAAAAGAGTCAAAGTGGAACCGCCTTGTAGAAGGTTTTTACGCGAAATTTTCAAGAGGCTTTGAATTTCAAGTGAGGTAGCGGCTGTCCGAGTAACTTATTGCCGGAATTCCGACAAGTCACGCGTATTAATTTATAAAATATGGTCACTTAAGATATTTTCTCGCCTTTTTTTAAGCCGTACTTCCCCTTGAAAATGTGGAGTTTAAGTTCACTGACTCCCGTCTGTCTCCCATCAATCAGTTTTTTCTTTCACTGTTGATCGTCTGTCAACCGGAGCGAACCTGTCCTGACTCAATATTTTGTCTACAAACGCGTTAATTAACCTTTTGACATTTTTTTAAGAATTTTCTCAGGCTTCCTCAACAATACGTTTATTAAGATACAGAATGATCTTCTTTTTAAGATTATTTTTTATCTTGACGTTTAAATCTGAGGATTATAGCCACCCGTGGTGTGACTTAATTGAAAATATTTATCTCTCGATAAAAACATCATCTTTCAAGGCGTTTTGGCACGAGGAATCGCGAACTCTTTATTTTCTTGATTTACTTTTAAATAGCGGTTTTTAGTTCCCGCTTTATAACAGCCCTCGGGTCATAAGTTTTGCATAAAACGCTTCTAGCGTTCGTTATTGAAGTCTCACGATTATGTTTTACCCACAGGACATAATGAACTTGAATTGTTTTGAATATGTGAGATCCTGAAATGATTATACCGACGTTTTTAAGCAATAGCGAATAGCCTAAGGTAAATTTAAAATCGCAGTAGCCAAATGAACTAAAGGAAATTTGATTTTTTTAGGCCTAAGATTAGTCAAGATTAAGACCTTCAAGCACGGTGGGCGATTTTCCAGGTTTTGGGACGTTTTTTTGGGTTTTTCGGGACCTTTGTTCACTAAAAAAAATTCTGTTTTCTTGGATTTTGCGTTTTCCATGATTTTTGGCTCAGAAACCCCCTTTTTTTCAAGCGTTTTTTCGGTTTGCCGACGAAGAAAGCTTTTCCTCGATCTTTAGGCCAAGAAAGCTACTTTTATTGATTTTTGGGGAATTTTTTTCCGTCCCTTTGGCATCCAATTTTTAGGGATTCCTTTCAGAATTTTATCAATTTAGCGATAAACCCCCTTTCAACCAGGATTTCTAGCGTTTCCTTTAATTATTAGCCGAGGTACTACCTTTTTACTCAATTTCAAGGACGTTTCTCATTTTTTTTTTTTTTTTTTTTTTACTTAAAAAATCATTTTACTATTAGTATCAAACAATTAACCAACAACAGAGGAAGAAATGACTGTGATAACGGGTATCTCACGACGCGTTTCGGCTTAATAAGCCTCGTCAGGTGAGCTATTCCCTCTATCACAATCATTTCTATCTTTTCTCTGTGGACCTATCTACGAGAGAATTAGTGGAAACTGCGGGAAGCTGGAGACAACTCGTCCCCCAAAAACTTCAACGCCGCCACTTCTCTAAGAGATAGAGCCACTCACCACCTCCTTGTTGGTTTTTATGACAGAACTGCTGCCAAGGCATTACTTTACTTTTTTTTAATTTTTATTGCTATACGCAAATTGATTTTATTATCAAACAATTAACCAACAACAGAGGAAGAAATGACTGTGATAACGGGTATCTCACGACGCGTTTCGGCTTAATAAGCCTCGTCAGGTGAGCTATTCCCTCTATCACAATCATTTCTATCTTTTCTCTGTGGACCTATCTACGAGAGAATTAGTGGAAACTGCGGGAAGCTGGAGACAACTCGTCCCCCAAAAACTTCAACGCCGCCACTTCTCTAAGAGATAGAGCCACTCACCACCTCCTTGTTGGTTTTTATGACAGAACTGCTGCCAAGGCATTACTTTACTTTTTTTAATTTTTATTGCTATACGCAAATTGATTTTATTATCAAACAATTAACCAACAACAGAGGAAGAAATGACTGTGATAACGGGTATCTCACGACGCGTTTCGGCTTAATAAGCCTCGTCAGGTGAGCTATTCCCTCTATTCGGCTTATTAAGCCGAAACGCGTCGTGAGATACCCGTTATCACAGTCATTTCTTCCTCTGTTGTTGGTTAATTGTTTGATAATAAAATCAATTTGCGTATAGCAATAAAAATTAAAAAAAAGTAAATTTTACTATTAGGTGTACAAAATGAAACTCGGCTAAAATCTACAAAATTCAAATTTACCCTGTGGCTGAGTTTCATTTTGTACATACATCTAATAAATAAAAATTGTAGCAAATTTTCTATAAATTTGTACTTAATTATTTTTTCTTGGATGCACCATTTTCGGAAAATAATTTTTTTTAAATAAATTTATCTTGAAAACAGTGCGTCCTAGAGAAAAAATGAATAGAATAAAAATTAAAGAGAATTGAATTTCCAACTGATTTTACTTAGTGCATTTTTTCAATATCTGTAACGGTTTACGATTTACAAGCCTTTAAAAATTAACCGTCTTAATGGTTATACTTCAATAACCTTCTTACACGGAGAAGGTCAACTTTGATGGACTTTAACGCCTAAAATGTTCAAAATTTTGAAAAAATGAACTACTAGGTGTACAAAATTAAACTCGGCTAAAATCTACAAAATTCAAATTTACCCTGTGGCTGAGTTTCATTTTGTACACCTAATAGATAATTGCTCGTTTTTCTCGATTTTCCGCCCAAAGAGTCTACAGTGTAAATCCATCTCTATTGATTTTTCAACGAATTTTCTTCATTTATTTTTGGCATAGAAGCCCCTCCCCCTTATTAACTTTCTCGAAAAGAAAGTTATTGTGATACCCTCGAGGTTTAGGACAGGTACTTACATTAGCAAACCGATGGGAATTCTCTGTGGACCATACAATTTTAACTTTCTCAACAAAAAAAAGTTATTGTGATACCCTCAAGTTTTGGAATTGGGTCTTAGGGACCCCTAAGTTTTTGTCGTTTTTCTCGGCTATTTGGCTTTTCAATTTTTTCCTCGAATACATATGAGGCGCTCCGGGTACGAAGGGCGAACTCAACATCGGACAATATTTTTTTTTCAGATTCTAGACCTCTTGGTGAATACACCCATATAATATTTATGTTGAGTTCGCCCTTTTTTCCCCTTTAAATAGTAAAAACCGATATGCGGTAAAGCAACTGCGATATCCGAGGTACGAAAAGCGAACTCCACATCCTAGTCCACAACCCCCACTCCTTTTCCCATTCCAGGGCATGACTTTTATGTTGAGTTCGCCCTTAACATAATACTTTAAAATGCGAATATCTCGAAACTACGTTTTGTTGAGTTCGCCCTTCGTACCAGGAGCGCCTCATATAGTCCCATAGAGATTATCATACCAAAATATCCTCTTTTAACCCAATTTTAAGAAATGTTCCTCAGTTTTTCTGCCAATTGGGTTTATTAGGTAATATGTAATGATTAAAATGGACCAAAATCTCCAATCTCCCCCTGTCTCTCCTCTTATTAGGGATTCTTCGAGGGAGGCTCTGCTGACCCGGTGAAATAGTTATAAAAACTATAAAGTCCATCAAATGCCGGGTCAGCAATCAGATGCCTTCCCGGAAAATAAAGAGTCCCTTGGAGTGGGGAGAGATCCCTCGTCGGATGGAAATTACTGAAAATCGGGGCCTGTTGACGGATCTCGGTCAAGCTACCATCATCGCTCAGCTCCCTCAGCGGTAAGTCCGATACAAAGATTAAAGTCCCCTTCCCCCCCAATTACATACTACCTACCTAAATATTCTTATAACTTTATAACTACAATTTATCTTATTATATAACATTTATCTTACATATATTTTATTATCAGCTACCCCCCAAACAACTACCATCTTTTTATTCCATTACAAGTGGTGGAGGCGGCCGTCCTTCCTTACAGGAAGTGCAAGCAAGGTACGTTGCCGTTCCTCTTCGCTCTACCAAAATTTTTTTTTTCTTTCAAAATTTAGTTTTCTCTCAACGCAAAAAAATTCCACTAACCAGTTAGGGAAACAACTATTTGTTGTTTCGGTGGAAGCGTTTGAGAGGATTTTCAATTTTTATTAATTTTTTTTTATTAATTTCTCCTCCCCCCCCATTTTTTTTTATTATTACACGTGAATACACCTTTATGAATATAGTTTATTGATTATTTAGGTTTTTACCTTTAAATCAGTCTGTTTCTTCGAGAAAGTTCATCATCGTCGGGACCTGCATGACCACTAAGTTCTCTGTGGCCAAAGCAATGGTCAAGGCTGACGCGAATACCACAGCAAAGTTCCTTGAGGGCTAAGTAGGTTCTCCTAACATACCATCTAGTTATGCACGAGTTGGAGATGGAGATGTTTTGGCCAGCATCTCCAGATTCCAAGAAATACGTGCGGAGATACCAAAAACTTGTAAAGAATGGGAAATGGACAAATGAAGCGGTCAACTTACGAATTAAAAGGTATTACGCCTGTGGATGTCCTGGGGGCAGAGGCGCCCTGAGCCCCGAGCCCATTCTCCTCTAGGGTGCCAGGCTTTGCTTCGCGTCGGCATATTTGCAGAGAATTGCCTAGTTCCCCCCAAAATTGTCGGGAACAGGTTTAACCCTTCCTGAAGAGGATATTTTTTTTATATATATATTTGATTGTTGATTTATTTGTTTGTTTTATTACGGACCTTTGGTCCGGTCCTCGAGCGCGACTTAAGGTTTTCCTCCCTTAGGAATGAATTAAAACGGGAGAAGAAGTTCCTTCATGGAAAGAGGTTTGTAGGTTCCGTGAGGGGGCTTAAAGAGAGACGCCGCGAAGGATGAAATTTTTCTTTAACGAGAAACAACAGGAAAATTTTATTCTTTTCGAAGATGACAGTAAGTCATATCCATCTTCTCTCTCTACGTTTGCGAGCTCAGAAGGGTTCGTAAACGAGTTTTTGGGGGACGCCAAAGATTTTCTTTGAAGGCGACAGTATGTCGTGACACCTTCTCCTCCAGGGGTTCCGTTTTGTGGGCCCCGAATCAACCAACTCCTGAGTGTTTGGTTTAAGGGGAAGCCAAATGCTTAGGGGGGTCGCGTCTTGTTCTAAGAAAGAACTTCAGGAAGGATACAAGTGGTTTCGAAAAATTGTTTTTTAAAAGGCCGGCTATGCCGCAGATATCAGTATGATATAATTTCGGACCCTGGAGACCACTTGGCACAGTGGGAAATAGTTTTTTTCTTTTTAATTTATTTTATTGTGTTTTGTTTCAAAATTTTTATTATCATTTTGGCATATTTTAGAGTCATTTTATTTTTTTTTACCATACTTAGGGCTTGTTTGGGTCTCGACATGATTGAAGCAGACTGGATTGAAGGAATAGTTTTAGGATTTTTGTTAATATTAAGCCCTCGTGGAAAGAAAAAGAAAACGAAGAAAATAAATTTTTTTTAAAACAGAATAAAAATTTTTAAACGGCAAGTATTGTCTAGCCGTAATTTGATATTAAGGAAGAAAAATGAAAGACGACACGAGGGCAGTTTCTCACGATTTTTTTGCGAATTGTAATTTTTATTTCCTTAAAGGATGAGGAAGGGAATTTGCTTTCATTGCACTATTAATATAAAACAAACAAAATGCAAAAAAAAAAAATTTTCTCATGCCGCCCCTCTTTATTTAGCAAACTCTTTAATTTTCACCCCTACTTAAATTTTTGTAAATTTAGTTAGGATTTTCAAAATCGGTGTATTCACGGTTAATGACAACTCGGACTTATCAAAAAAAAAAATTATATATGAGGGAGCAGAGACGCCGAGATTTGTCGACAGGCCAACGTAATAATAAGGTAGGATTTAGAATAATTTATTGTACCAATTTAAATAAAATAGTAACATTGTTTTGGGTTTTTGTTAACAGAGAAAGACAAAATTTTAGTTAAATAGTTTAGATTGTTTGACAGCTGAGTGTGGCATAGGACCCTGAAATTTTTTTTATAGTTGAATAAATATTTTGTATTGAATAAATTTTATATTGAAAATTTTATATTGAATAAATTTTTGTATGTAAGTTTATGGAAAACAATTTAATCCCCTTTTAAATTGTTATATACTTCATACTTTATATAATAGATCTTTTTGTTTTGTTCACTTGAATTTCATTTTTATTCAACTTTTATTCTTCAGTCATCAAAAATAAATCATGTCATAATGTGAATATGTTAAAATTTTGGTTTGCGTTGTAATAATTCAGGATGGCCACACTCATGCTCAAGTCACTTTTAAGTTTTAAGTATTAAGATGAGGTAAAGGGATGTCGGTGGACCTAGATTGGTGGCACAGCTCAGGTAGGAGGGGGCTTCGTGGAAGGCGCCTCTTCTTTCTGCCCCAGGCTGAGTCGGTATCGGCTAAGCTATGCCAGAAGGTGAAGTTCTCTCATAAAACACTGCCTGAGTTGGATAAATGTCATTGAGATGGGAAAGTTGGCATCCTTTTGTCCAAATTTTTTAGATATAAGTTAGTTTTAGATATAAATGTTTTAGATATGTAGTATAAAAAAAAAAATAAAATAAAATAAAAAAAAAAAAAAAAAAAAAAAATATATATATAAAAATTTTTTTTTATTTTTTATATGGATTTTGTATGATTTTTTTTCAATTTAATATTTCTATCTTGTGAAGGTTATAGGGGTCACATAATAAAGGAATTTTCCAAAGTGAGTGGCCCCAGCCTAATATATTAGTTTAATCATTTTAGAATAGACTTTATCATTTTATTTTTATTCTGTATGTATTAAGTTAGGTATTATGTAGTTCTGTTCAAATTTCCTTCCCCCTTTTTATTTTTTTTTTTCAAAAGGTACGCTGGGGATGTAAGAGAGGCCGGGGACTGTGAGCAGGCCCTCGGAGGTAAGTTTTCCGACGGGGACGTCGGGTTTTGCGACGTAGGGGGAGAATATGTAATGATTAAAATGGACCAAAATCTCCAATCTCCCCCTGTCTCTCCTCTTATTAGGGATTCTTCGAGGGAGGCTCTGCTGACCCGGTGAAATAGTTATAAAAACTATAAAGTCCATCAAATGCCGGGTCAGCAATCAGATGCCTTCCCGGAAAATAAAGAGTCCCTTGGAGTGGGGAGAGATCCCTCGTCGGATGGAAATTACTGAAAATCGGGGCCTGTTGACGGATCTCGGTCAAGCTACCATCATCGCTCAGCTCCCTCAGCGGTAAGTCCGATACAAAGATTAAAGTCCCCTTCCCCCCAATTACATACGACCTACCTAAATATTCTTATAACTTTATAACTACAATTTATCTTATTATATAACTTATTATATTTTATTATCAGCTACCCCCCTAACAACTACTTCTTTCTTTTTATTCCATTACAGTTCAAAATGAAACTCGGCTAAAATCTACAAAATTCAAATTTACCCAGTGGCTGAGTTTCATTTTGTACACCTAAAAATAAAACTTGTAGGAAATTTAATTCTCTATAAATTTGCACTTAATTATTTCTTTCTAGGATGCACCATTTTCGGAAAAAAAAATTTTTAAATATATTTATCTTGAAAACAGTGCGTCCTAGAGAAAAGATGAATAGAATAGAAATTAAAGAGAATTGAATTTCCAACAGATTTTATTTAGTGCATTTTTTCAATATCTGTAACGGTTTACGATTTACAAGCCTTTAAAATTAACCTTCTTAATGGTTATACTTCAATAACCTTCTTACACGGAGAAGGTCAACTTTTGATGGACTTTAACGCCTAAAATGTTCACAATTTTGAAAAAATGAACTACTAGGTGTACAAAATGAAACTAGGCTAAAATCTACAAAATGAAACTAGGCTAAAATCTACAAAATGAAACTAGGCTAAAATCTACAAAATTCAAATTTACCCTGTGGCTGAGTTTCATTTTGTACACCTAATATTTGCTCTTTGCTAGTTTTTTCACACTTTTTGTCAAAGAGAAACATTGATAAGATATTAAGAATTTTTTTCTCAGTATTTCGATATACTGGATTTTTTTCCATTTACTTGAATTTTCCATTTGAGAAAAACCCATTTCAGAGGTGATCACGACCAATGGAATCCGGGAAAAGAAGAACCAAACCCGAATGGCATTATGGGAAATCCATTTTTCTTGGGAAATATTCATTTTTAATTTACATTTTGTGACAAAGAGGCAGGAGCTGGATATGAGGAGATTTCGGATCTAATGTTTAGTCCACTTATATTTATGCCAAGACGTCAATTTATACTGAAAAGTGTCGCGATGTTTGAAGAGAAAAATATTCTTTGGGAATAAATTGGCGTTGAAGATTCACGTTCTTGGGGGGGTTATTAGCTCCGGACGGGGCTACGCCTATGCCCTATTGTTTCAACCTTCTTAACGCTCAGAGAGCACTTCTCGGCTAGCCTCTATGTATATAATTACAAGCAATTTCCTTTCAAAAAGGCATCCTACTTTATAAATCAAAGTTGGCTCTTTTTTATTTTGAGAATTGACGGCGAGCTAAAAATTTTGCGGTTTTTCGTTCATAAAAAAAGGAAATTCCAAGGGTTCACGATTTCTTGACTCATCCGTGTGAACCTGAAAAATGGGGGTCCGCGAGGTAGAAAATTACGACGGAACTTCGAGGACAAAACGGATGGTGCCGAAAAAAAATTGACGCATACTTTAATTGGAATTTAATTAAGGATGTAGAAATTTTTTTATGACATCTTCACCGGGGAGCAATCATCTTCGTAACTATTAAAGAACTCGAGCTGGGCAACCTCTTCCATAATGATTAGCCTTGAAATATTTTTTATAAGAGACATAATCGACTTTATTAAAAAGAAAAGCTTTTCCATTCAATAATTTATAAGCCGGTACTCCTTTCAACATTGACATTTTCCTCCCCACTTTTGGATGGTGGGAAAAGGAGGGGCCTCAAGAAAACCTCGATTTATAGACAAAAGACCCAGTTTTCTTCGAGAAAACCCTCCTCTCCTTTTTTTTCTCGGAATTTTCCGGAGTTTTCCTCAAATTTTGTCCAAAAAGCCGTTCTTTTAACCAGACCTAATGCCGAAAACCTATGGATGTTAATGGACAAATCGTCCCCCAAAAACCTCAACGCCGCCACTTCTCTAAGAGATAGAGCCACTCACCACCTCCTTATTGGTTTTTATGACAGAACTGCTGCCAAGGCATTACTTTACTTATTTTAATTTGATTGCTATACGCAAATTGATTTTAATTTCAAACAATTAACCAATAATAGAGGAAGAAATGACTGTGAAGTAAGTAAGTAATGCCTTGGCAGCAGTTCTGTCATAAAAACCAATAAGGAGGTGGTGAGTGGCTCTATCTCTTAGAGAAGTGGCGGCGTTGAGGTTTTTGGGGGACGATTTGTCTCCAGCTTCCCGCAGTTTCCACTAATTCTCTCGTAGATAGGTCCACAGAGAAAAGATAGAATGATTGTGATAGAGGGAATAGCTCACCTGACGAGGCTTATTAAGCCGAAACGCGTCGTGAGATACCCGTTATCACAGTCATTTCTTCCTCTATTATTGGTTAATTGTTTGAAAATAACAATTATTAAGATATCAATAATTGAGCATTTAAGTTGGCCTCCTGGCTTAAGCCCTTTAGAAAACCTCGTTTTTATAGCCAAAAGACCCAGTTTTCTTCAAGAAAACATCATTTTTACTCAGAATTTTCCGGGGTTTTCCTCAAATTTTGTCCAAAAAACCGTTCTTTTAACCAGACCTAATGCCGAAAACCTATGGATGTTTATAATCAATCATCCGAACAAAAAATGCGCAAAATAACTAATATATTCAACCCCTGCTATTTCTTAATACTTCAGGCCTCCCTTAGACAATATTAATTTAAACTACAACTTACCTGAAAAGAAAAGATCCGGAAATTCATAGTCAAGAAACTCTATAGTCCAACTGTACCAGGAAAACAAGAACAAACATGTCGTAAACCAGGGCTACCAAACTAAACAGCTAAATTCTAAAAAAAATTAAATTCAACCCAAATATTTATTTCGATCAAGGAAGCATATTTTAGTTTTTAACGGATTTTATAAACGAGGGAAGAAAGTTCAATAATAAGTTAATAATTGAGTATAACAATTATTAAGATATCAATAATTGAGCATTTTTGTTGGCCTCCTCGCTTAAGCGCTTTAGAAAACCTCGTTTTTATAGCCAAAAGACCCAGTTTTCTTCGAGAAAACCCTCCTCTCTTTATTTACTCGGAATTTTCCGGGGTTTTCCTCAAATTTTGTCCAAAAAACCGTTCTTTTAACCAGATCTAATGCCGAAAACCTACGGATGTTTATAATCAATCATCCGAACAAAAAATGCGCAAAATACTTAACAAATATTTAACCCCTGCTATTTCTTAATACTTCAGGCCTCCCATATACAATATTAATTTAAAGTACAACTTACCTGAAAAGAAAATATCCGGAAATTCATAATCAAGAAACTCTATAGTCCAACTGTACCACGAAAACAAGAACAAACATGTCGTAAACCAGGGCTACCAAACTAAACAGCTAAATTCTAAAAAAATGAAATGCAACCCAAATATTTATTTCGATCAAGGAAGCATATTCCCGTCTTTAACGGATTTTATAAACGAGGGAAGAAAGCTTTATAAGTTAATAATCGAGTATAACAATTATTAAGATATCAATAATTGAGCATTTTTGTTGGCCTCCTCGCTTAAGCCCTCTAGAAAATCTCATTTTTATTGCCAAAAGACCCAGTTTTCTTCAAGAAAACATCATTTTACTCGGAATTTTCCGGGGTTTTCCTCAAATTTTGTCCAAAAAACCGTTCTTTTAACCAGACCTAATGCCGAAAACCTATGGATGTTTATAATCAATCATCCAAACAAAAAATGCGCAAAATACTTAACAAATATTCAACCCCTGCTATTTCTTAATACTTCGGGCCTCCCATATACAATATTAATTTAAAGTACAACTTACCTGAAAAGAAAATATCCGGAAATTCATAATCAAGAAACTCTATAGTCCAACTGTACCACGAAAACAAGAACAAACATGTCGTAAACCAGGGCTACCAAACTAAACAGCTAAATTCTAAAAAAATTAAATTCAACCCAAATATTTATTTCGATCAAGGAAGCATATTCCTGTCTTTAACGGATTTTATAAACGAGGAAAGAAAGCTTAATAAGTTAATAATCGAGTATAACAATTATTAAGATATCAATAATTGAGCATTTTAGTTGGCCTCCTGGCTTAAGCCCTTTAGAAAACCTCGTTTTTATAGCCAAAAGACCCAGTTTTCTTCAAGAAAACATCATTTTTACTCGGAATTTTCCGGGGTTTTCCTCAAATTTTGTCCAAAAAACCGTTCTTTTAACCAGACCTAATGCCGAAAACCTATGGATGTTTATAATCAATCATCCGAACAAAAAATGCGCAAAATAACAAATATTCAACCCTGCTATTTCTTAATACTTCGGGCCTCCCTTAGACAATATTAATTTAAACTAAGACTTACCTGGAAAGAAAATATCCGGAAATTCATAATCAAGAAACTCTATAGTCCAACTGTACCTCGAAAACAAGAACAAACATGTCGTAAACCAGGGCTACCAAACTAAACAGCTAAATTCTAAAAAAACTAAATGCAACCCAAATATTTATTTCGATCAAGGAAGCATATTCCCGTCTTTAACGGATTTTATAAACGAGGAAAGAAAGCTCAATAATAAGTTAATAATCGAGTATAACAATTATTATGATATTAGTAATTGAGCATTTTTGTTGGCCTCCTCGCTTAAGCCCTCTAGAAAACCTCGTTTTATTGCCAAAAGACCCAGTTTTCTACGAGAAAACCCTCCTCTCCTTTTTTACTCGGAATTTTCCGGGGTTTTCCTCAAATTTTGTCCAAAAAACCGTTCTTTTAACCAGACCTAATGCCGAAAACCTACGGATGTTTATAATCAATCATCAAACAAAAAATGCGCAAAATACTTAACAAATATTCAACCCCTTCTATTTCTTAATACTTCGGGCCTCCCATATACAATATTAATTTAAACTATAACTTACCTGAAAAGAAAAGATCCGGAAATTCATAGTCAAGAAACTCTATAGTCCAACTGTACCAGGAAAACAAGAACAAACATGTCGTAAACCAGGGCTACCAAACTAAACAGCTAAATTCTAAAAAAATTAAATTCAACCCAAATATTTATTTCGATCAAGGAAGCATATTTTAGTTTTTAACGGATTTTATAAACGAGGGAAGAAAGTTCAATAATAAGTTAATAATTGAGTATAACAATTATTAAGATATCAATAATTGAGCATTTTTGTTGGCCTCCTCGCTTAAGCGCTTTAGAAAACCTCGTTTTTATAGCCAAAAGACCCAGTTTTCTTCACGAAAACATCATTTTTACTCGGAATTTTCCGGGGTTTTCCTCAAATTTTGTCCAAAAAAACCGTTCTTTTAACCAGACCTAATGCCGAAAACCTATGGATGTTATTATCAATCATCCGAACAAAAAATGCTCAAAATAACAAATATATTCAACCCCTGCTATTTCTTAATACTTTGGCCTCCCATATGCAATATTAATTTAAACTACAACTTATCTGAAAAGAAAATATTCGGAAATTCATAGTCAAGAAACTCTATAGTCCAACTAGACCACGAAAACAAGAACAAACATGTCGTAAACCAGGGCTACCAAACTAAACAGCTAAATTCTAAAAAATGAGATGCAACCCAAATATTTATTTCGATCAAGGAAGCATATTTTGGTTTTTAACGGATTTTATAAACGAGGAAAGAATGCTCAATAATAATTTAATAATCGAGTATAACAATTATTTTGATGATATTAATTTAAACTAAGACTTACCTGAAAGAAAATATCCGGATATTCATAGTCACGAAACTCTACAGTCCAACTGTACCTCGAAAACAAGAACAAACATGTCGTAAACCAGGGCTACCAAACTAAACAGCTAAATTCTAAAAAATGAAATGCAACCCATTTGTTTCAAGGAAGCATATTTCCGTTTTAGCAAATTTTATAAACGCGAGGGAAAGATTTTATTACAACCATGGTTGGTTAACCCGGTGTTACCTTCTTGTTATCTATTGATAAGCATGTGATTTTAAAATAAAAACAGATACAGAGTTTTAACTAATTAAAACTTTAAAAATGTCTCTTTATTATTTCAATTTACGTTTTTTATTAAAAAGAAACGTAAGTTTTGTCTTTACATGATTATTTAAATAAATTTTTGGTATTTTAGTTAATAATTGAGAATTTTTTGTTGATAGGCATCGACTTTGTCTAGAGCTTTGATTGATTTAGACCGCGATGTTTACGAAGGGATAGAAAAGAAAAAGTTTAAACCTCGTAAACATCCTGGCGTGGTCAGACAGTCGATGTGTTCTCTTCCTCCGAAGATTCTAAAAGCAATCGAACTAGTCACAGAAAGTAAACAAATGTAAACTTTTGAACAAAATGTAAGGTTTTTCAGGTACACCACGTAAGCAACTGTCATCAGAAGCGGCTTCTTTTTCAAAATTTTTACAATCAAGACATGAGCCGCCTGAAGAGAAATACATTAGTACGAAACATACCGAGTTTTCCGCAGAAGTTAAAAACTCTAGTTAGTTCTCTTGATTTCTGAAAGTCCTTATTTTATCTTAATTTTTTTAGTGAATGTCGACTTTGAAAACTTGGACGAAGACCAGAGAATCTACTATGAAAAGATCATTAAAAGTAAAGTCGACAAATTAATGGGACAAAGAATTTATAACTGGAGTAAAATTGACTATAATCGGCATCAAGGGTTCATTTATCTTTTCGCCCGTGCACCGCAGGAATATGCAGTTTTAAATCAAATTTTTAAAGAATTAAATGCGAAAGGTTTCCAGCCGAAGAGTATGTTCGATTTCGGTTCTGGAGTTGGTACTTCTGTTTGGTAATAAGAACTAAAATTGTTTTTTGTTATTATTTCTGTTTTTTAGGGTCGCCTATGATTTATGGCGAAATTCATTGAAAGAAGTCTTCACCGTTGATTCTTCTTCTGAAATGAATGATTTATCTGATGAAATTTATAGAGAAACGATGGAAAAACAGTTTAAAAATCGGATTTTTCAAAGGCAGTTTTTCCCTGCGTCGCTGAACGTAAAATCGTCAAATATACAGGGTGTCCCAACTAGAGTTGACTAGTAACTTATGGGCAAAGCATTTAGTCCTAGAAAAAAAAAGTTAAATGTAACTCCCCCTTATTTTTGGATGGGGAATCGACTCCATTTTATACATTTTGGTTTTGGCTTACAGGGTGTCCCAGACCCCCCCCCCCCCCCACCGCTAAATTTGGCATTTTTTAACCCTTTGAGACCGCGTCTGGCGCAGCACTTTTCCCCTCACTTCTCCCCGACCGCTCCCAGCGCCCAGCAAAGCACAGAAAGCGACGAGTGATGCGATCATCACGTAGTTCATTTCTTCCCCAACAGATTACCAGTTTTTGCATGTCGCTAGCGCCACGGGAAGCGAAGGTATTAATTTTTTAGAGAGGCTTCCCGCTGGCGCCGCTGGGCAACTAAAGTTGCCTGTGGTCTCCAAACGAAAAGCGCAACTATAGTCAAAAGGTCTCGAAAGGGTTAATGTTGTCTAAAGAGGTCATATAAATCAGTGATTCTCAACAGGGGGCGGTATCGCCCCCCTGGGGGCGCTGAGGCATAACAGTGGGGCGTTATGCAAAATAAGAGTGATATGGGGGAAATGGCTAAGTGGCCAGCCATGGAGGCGTTAGCTCGAGTCCTTTATATTTAATATAATTTTTATTGCCGCCCGTTAAATAAAGGGCAAAAAATTAACCACCCGTTAAAAAATTAATCAGTCCTTTAAGTAAAGGGCAAAAACTTAACCGGCCCATTAAGTAAAGGGCAAAAACTTAACCAGCCCATTAAGTAAAGGGCAAAAATTTAACCGGCCGATTAAGTAAAGGGCAAAAATTTAACCGGTCCATTAAGTAAAGGGCGAAAACTTAACCGCCCGTTATAAAATTAACCGGCCCGTTAAGTAAAGGGAAAAACTTAACAGCCCGTTATAAATTAACCGGCCCGTTAAGTAAAGGGAAAAACTTAACCGCCTGTTAAAAAAAATTAATCGGCCCGTTAAGTAAAGGGCAAAAAATTAACCGCCCGTTAAAAATTTAACCTGCCCGTTAAGTTAAGGGCCAAAATTTAACCGGCCCATTAAGTAACGGGCAAAAACTTAACCGGCCCGTTAAGTAAAGGGCAAAAACTTAACCTGCCCATTAAGTAAAGGGCAAAAATTTAACCGGTCCATTAAGTAAAGGGCGAAAACTTAACCGCCCGTTATAAATTAACCGGCCCGTTAAGTAAAGGGAGAAACTTAACCGCCTGTTAAAAAAAATTAATCGGCCCGTTAAGTAAAGGGCAAAAAACCTTAAGTGCCCGTTAAAAAGTTAACCGGCCCGTTAAATAATTTAACCGGCCCGTGAAGTAAAGGACAAAAAATTAACTGCCCGTTAAAAATTTAACCGGCCCGTTAAGTAAGGGCAAAATTTAACCGACCCATTAAAAAATTTAACCGGCCCGTTATGTAAAGGGCAAAAATTTTACCGTCCGTTAAAAAAATTAACTGGCCCTGGTATTTTCCTCCTCTTAGCAGGCTTCAAAAAGGTTGAGAAACACTGATATAAATAGTGAAATCAAGTTGAAATTTTGCGTAGATTACGAATCAGAAATAAAAAATAGGGGTTCCATTTAAAATGACGAAGTTGGTATCGCTCTGGGACAACCTGTATATCAAAACCAAAATCTACCAAACGGAGTCGATTCCTTGTCCAAAATGGGGGGGGGGGGGGTTAAATTTAACTGCGTTTGTCGTAGTTGCTGGTCCTCTCTAGTTGGGACACCCTGTATATTGTTGCTAAATTTTCTATTTTAGGATCATTACGACCTAGTTACGTGTGCATATTCGTTATTAGACTTCCATCTCAAAGTTCGAGATTGGAAACTGTATTAAATTTATGGCAGAAGACGAGGAAATATTTGGTTATTGTCGAGCAAGGGACGAATGCGAGTTTTAAAGTTTTGAACGAAGCGAGAAGTTTTATTTTAAGTTTAAAAGATACAGAAAACCCGATACCTTGTCATATTTGCACCTGTAAGTTTTTTAAGTTGCCTTCCATCTTAAATATTTTTTAGTGCCCTCATGAACTATCATGTCCGAAAATGAGCAGCGACCCACCAATATGCGCTTTTCAAACAAAGTATTCAAATAATTTATTCGACGCCAGAAGAATCAAAGAGAATTATTCCTACGTCATTTTTTCAAAAGGTATATTTTTTTTTGTGGCCAACTAACTTTCTTTTATAGAAAAAAGGCCTGAGATGACAAGCAATGGCCGAGAGTATAAGCCCAGTTTTGGTCAGGTCGAAACATGCGGTTTGCCGAGTATGCACTAAAGATGGACAACTTAAAGAAGTCATCGCCAGCCATGGAAAACATGGAATGTAAAATTCATTTGTACCACAAATACTAAAAATATTTTCAGAATAACACATCACTGTGTACGATCGACATCATGGGGTGACCTATTACCGGTAAAATTAAAAAGCTAATTTTATGTACATTTTTTAATAAAAAGGTATAATTTATCGACGCCTACGTTTTTTGGGATAAGTCGCTGCTGCAGCAAAAGGTCCGCTTTTGAATTGTACAGTTTTGTTTTTCTTGGCGACTTTTTTAAGTTTCTTTTTACGATGAGCTCATCCATACTGGATAGTTTCCAAACTGGTCTTTCATTGTGTGTTGGTTGTAAATTTTCGGGATTTTCCCTTTCACCGAATCATCTTCCATCGCTTCGTTTTCTTCATCAGGGACTGCTGAAGTACCAGGAAATTGAACAACTGAAAAAAAATAATGAAAATCTTCTCATCGCTGAAATGTACTTTACCTGTGACCATATCGCGTAAATCGTTCATTTCCACATCATCCGAAGCTTGTGCGGTTGCAGATTTTTTAAGAACTTCTTTTAAACGATCAAGTTCCTTTTTGGCGTATCTTTCACGTTTGACTGCCTTCATCTTTCTCTTCCATTTACTTCTTAAACTTTTCGCCATTTTCTGAAAGAAAAGTAAAATTAATACTTCCGCACATCTTTTATAAATATAGGTTTGGATGGCCTAAGACCCAGTGATGTATTCTATATAAAATAATAATTTGAACACTTCATACTTACTATTTGATCAATGGAAAATAGAAATATTCAGCAACACACGTGTTGTCATCAATAAACTTTCGAGAAGGTTAGAAAACAGAACCTCCCTTACTGTTAACCGCCAATCAAGTTAAACAACTTAACGTTTTCATCTAAATCTCTTGTGAATCCCCAAATTTATAAAAATTTAGGCTTAATACATCAATTTTTGTTAAAAATGCATCTTGATTTTATAAAATTTAAATTTTGAGAGGGGGGAATTTGAGAGAAATTTTATGTAAATGCCGGCGCTGGGGAACAGTTCACTATTGAACTTTCCCATAAGTGGTTTTGTTTATAAATGGGTAATTGGTGATTAAAGTGCCTTATTTGAGTATGTGACATTTTTTTAAACTTCATTTTTGTGTTTTTTAAATGTTACTTTGAGTAATGAGGTATTTTTGTAGGTTTGTTTGTTTTTTAATTTTAAATGTGTCAGTGTAACTAATAAATAAAAAAACTCGCCCTCCAAAGATGTCATGGAGAGCAGAGCACGAGTTCAAGAGATAAAGAAAAAGTTTGAAACTTTAAAAAGCGACGAGGAAAAGAATAATTTGAATAATAAAAATAATAGAGGTCAAGTGAAAAGGAGTCCGGCTTTTCGTTCGTGTAAGTTCAGTTTGCCGATGAAAAGCAATGAATTCGAGTTTACGGATACGCTCAGAAAAAAATTGGAGGCTCCGCTTCCGAAAGGTCCAGCGCCGAAGAAGCCGCCGAGGACTTTCGCTCATTCCAGCCGATTTCCGGACGGCGTCACGTTCACTCGCTCCAAAACCGAGCCGCATATTATGCTTAAAAAAATCGAATCCGCCCTCCTCAAAAACCAATCTCAATTAGACCGTCCAGGACCTAAAAGTCTCAACGGCATTCCGCAAAAAGCGAAAAACGGAAATTGCCTATCGTTTGTCAATTGTAATAGAGAAGAGCCGGTCTATACCGAACCTTACGCTCCTAAAATCCAAAATGATCAACCCCAGCGACCTAAGACTCTTCATTATATGGTAAACAAACTTTTCTACGCCACTATGATCATCCTAATCCTTCATTTATAAACACTATTGGTCCTACAAAGTGACCCAATTCCTCATTTAAAAAACTCCCCGGCAATATGGTGTAAGCCTCCGTCTGATCATGACAACCAGTTTGGCCAACCACTAATTTTTATCTCCCTCATCTTTGAGATCTTCTCTGGAGAAGTGATATTGTTATACCCTTCATAAATGCGTGGCTCCATTTTTATCTCCCTCATCTTTGAAGTTTTCTCTGGAGAAGTGAATTGTAATACCCTCCACAAGTGCGTGACCCAATTCCTCCTAAAAACGCCCCGGCAATATGGTATAAGCCTCCGTCTGTCCGTGACAACCAGTTTGGCCAACCCCCAATTTTTTATCTCCCTCATGTTGGAGGTCTTCTCTGGAGAAGTGCGACTAAACTAAAATATTAATAAATAAAAAAAAAGCCATGGCAATATGGTATTAGCCTCCTCCTGATCGTTAGAACCAGTTTGGCCAACCCCCAATTTTTTTATCTTCTTCATCTTGGAGGTCTTCTCTAGAGGAGTGATATTGTAATACCCTCCACAAGTGTGTGACCCAATTCCTCCTAAAAAAACGCCCCGGCAATATGGTATAAGCCTCTGTCTGTGAGAACCAGTTTGGCCAACCCCCAATTTTTTTATCTCCCTCATTTTGGAGGTCTTCTCTGGAGAAGTGATATTGTTATACCCTCCACAAGTGCGTGACTAATTCCTCCTAAAAAAACGCCCCGGCAATATGGTATAAGCCTCTGTCTGTGACAACCAGTTTGGCCAACCCCCAATTTTTTTTATCTCCCTCATCTTGGAGGTCTTCTCTGGAGAAGTGATATTGTTATACCCTCCACAAGTGCGTGACCCAATTCCTCCTAAAAAAACGCCCCGGCAATATGGTATAAGCCTCTGTCTGTGAGAACCAGTTTGGCCAACCCCCAATTTTTTTTATCTCCCTCATTTTGGAGGTCTTCTCTGGAGAAGTGATATTGTAATACCCTCCACAAGTGCGTGACCCAATTCCTCCTAAAAAAACGCCCCGGCAATATGGTATAAGCCTCTGTCTGTGAGAACCAGTTTGGCCAACCCCCAATTTTTTTTATCTCCCTCATTTTGGAGGTCTTCTCTGGAGAAGTGATATTGTTATACCCTCCACAAGTGCGTGACTAATTCCTCCTAAAAAAACGCCCCGGCAATATGGTATAAGCCTCTGTCTGTGACAACCAGTTTGGCCAACCCCCAATTTTTTTTATCTCCCTCATCTTGGAGGTCTTCTCTGGAGAAGTGATATTGTTATACCCTCCACAAGTGCGTGACCCAATTCCTCCTAAAAAACGCCCCGGCAATATGGTATAATCCTCCGTCTGTGACAACCAGTTTGGCCAACCCCCAATTTTTTTTATCTCCCTCATCTTGGAGGTCTTCTCTGAAGAAGTAATATTGTAATACCCTCCACAAGTGCGTGACCCAATTCCTCCTAAAAAAAACGCCCCGGCAATATGGTATAAGCCTCCGTCTGTGACAACCAGTTTGGCCAACCCCCAATTTTTTTATCTCCCTCATCTTTGAGGTCTTTTTGGAGAAGTGATATTGTTATACCCTTCATAAATGCGTGGCTCCATTTTTATCTCCCTCATCTCTGAGGTCTTCTCTAGAGATGTAATATTGTAATACCCTCCATAAGTGCGTGACCCAATTCCTCCTAAAATGTTAATAAAAAAAATATAAAAAAGCCACGGCAATATGGTAGCCTAGGCTATATGATAGCCTCCGCCTGATCGTTACAACCAGTTTGTCCAACCCCCAATTTTTGTTATCTCCCTCATCTTGGAGGTCTTCTCTGGAGAAGGGATACTGTAATACCCTCCATAAGTGTACATCTCCCCCAAAAAACCGCTCCAGCAATATGATATAATCCTCCGCCTGTGACAACCAGTTTGGCCAACCCCCAATATTCTTTCCAGTTTCCCATGTCATTCATTTTGGATCTGCTCCCATTTTGATTATTTTCTTTGGAATTTCGCCAATTCTCCCTTTTAACATCTAAACAATGTTTTTTGGGGCTGTCAGTTTTCTTTAAAAGCCTCCTACAACGGGAGAGAATAATTAAAATTTAAAGGTCATTTAGATGATTCTCATTTCTCAGTATCTGATGACATTTCTCTTTCCTGGAAATTTTTTTTTCTGAAAAATTCCTTGTTTTTCCTTTTCCAAAAATAATTTTTTCAAGGGTCAAACTTTATTAACCTTTTCTATCTACGGTTGTAAAAAGCCAGCCATCCGTGAAGTTCTAATTCAAGGATGATTCACTTCCCAGAAACTGGACTGTCCTAACTTTTCAATTTACGTCTTCCCCACATTTTATAATTTTTTTTGTTTCCAGTCCAGTCCGATAACGGTGGATTCTCGCTTTCACAACGGAGTAAAACCCAAAATCAATTTATACGAAGATAATGTGAAAAACGTAAGTTTCAATTTCACCAGTGAAAGTAATGATTTCTCTAAATTATATATTTTTTTAGTTACAAGTTAAAATGTTGGAGCCTTTTAATAATAATACAGAAACCGACAGCGACGGGGACTCCGTCAAAAGTAAAATTTTTATATGAATTCAGCATTTTTATAATTTTTTTTAGTCAAACATGCTGTGGAAGAAAGGAAAATTTACGCCAAACGTAACTGCTCGATTAAAAATTTTAACAATCCTAATCGCACAAAATCAAATATGGTCAACTCTTTACTTCTTATTGGGATTGATTATGATGATAACGGTCATTTAGCTTACATCAAAGAAAGATTTCCATCTAACGTAATTATTTTTTGCTGTCAAAAAATTTTAAGTATTGTTTTAGTTCATCGTTCCTGATAATTTTGCTCGGCTTGTTTTTCCTGATGCTGAAAACTGGAAGATGCCTGAAATACCTGAAAGTTATCCAGAAGAAGCGAAAAGTAACAATTATACAATTTTTATAACTGCTTCCGACGGTTCACGGTCGTATGCGTATTGCCGCAGAATTCAGCCAGAAGGTTCCCCCGTTTGTCTCCCTCTTGCATACGCCATATTGACAGATCATCGACCTAACACTTTATACTATAAGGTAAAAGAATAATTTTTAAAAAATTTATTTTTTTGTTTTTAGATTTTAGACGTGATTGAAAGTAAACATGGTGTTCCGAAATCTGAATTTAACAAATTCGTCCGTTCTTTACTTGAGGCGAAAGTGCCTAAATTCAACGAATCTCTAATGTAAATATTTTATTATTTCGTTTCGTTTTATTCGAATTTTTAGAATCGGCGATGTTCGACTGAACCGATGTATTGACGAAAGGGAAGAATCGACTGATATTTCGACCCTTTTGAAAACTCTGAGTGTTCCTGTATTTATTCAAATTCTTTCATGCCTTCTTTTGGAGAGGAAGGTCATATTGGTTGGATCTTTTGTCAGGTAATACAAAAATTTACCTTTTTTCTGCTAGACAAATGCTTGATTTTCTAAAAGACCCACTGTTTTTGGGTCTGGGGCAGTGTTGGGCGTAATCGTAATTGCGATAATCGTAATCGCAAGTTTCTTAATTACGATTACGCCCAACACTGCCCCAGACCCAAAAACAGTAATCGCAAGTTTCTTAATTACGATTACAATCGAAATCGTATTTTTTTCTGCAATTACGATTGTAATCGCATTTGTTTAACGATTACAATCGTAATCGTATTTTTTTAACGATTACAATTGTAATCGTATTTTTTTAACGATTACAATCGTAATCGTCTTTTTTTTCTGCGATTACAATCGTAATCGTGTTTTTTTTCTGTGATTACTATCGTAATTGTACGAGGGGTGTCCAAAAATTAAAGACCTTTTGTATTTTGCCGCCGTGCGGGCGAAGTATTCTGCCAGATGAAAACACTAGCTTGTAGCGGTAAGTTCCCCCTTCACATCGCACTTGGTCTCATCTCTCTATCTTATCCAGCGTTGCTACGGCAGCCGTTCGCGATGGACGTCTCGGTGCCGAGTCCCGCCGGTTGTGAGGTTCGCTCCGTCATGCGTTTCCTAAACGCGGAGAAACTTCGCCCGGTCGAAATTCATAGACGTTTGACGGCTATTTATGGCAATGTTATGAATGAGCGCTGTTCTTACGCTAATGTTACGAATGTTATAAATAGCCGTCAAACGTCTATGAATTTCGACCGGGCGAAGTTTCTCCGCGTTTAGGAAACGCATGACGGAGCGAACCTCACAACCGGCGGGACTCGGCACCGAGACGTCCATCGCGAACGGCTGCCGTAGCAACGCTGGATAAGATAGAGAGATGAGACCAAGTGCGATGTGAAGGGGGAACTTACCGCTACAAGCTAGTGTTTTCATCTGGCAGAATACTTCGCCCGTACGGCGGCAAAATACAAAAGGTCTTTAATTTTTGGACACCCCTCGTATTTTTTTTCTGCGATTACCATTATAATTGTATTTTTTTCTGCGATTACCATTATAATCGTATTTTTTTCTGCGATTAAAATCGTAATCGTATTTTTTTTCTGCGATTACAATCGTATTCGTATTTTTTTTAACGATTACAATCGTAATCGTATTTTTTTCTGCGATTAAAATCGTAATCGTATTTTTTTCTGCGATTACAATCGTATTCGTATTTTTTTTTAACGATTACAATCGTAATCGTATTTTTTCTGCGATTAAAATCGTAATCGTATTTTTTTTCTGCGATTACAATCGTATTCGTATTTTTTTTCTGTGATTACAATCGTAATCGTATTTTTTTAAATGATTACAATCGTAATCGTATTTTTTAACGATTACAATCGTAATCGTATTTTTTTCTGCGATTAAAATCGTAATCGTGTTTTTTTTTCTGTGATTACTATCGTAATTGTATTTTTTTTTTTCTGCGATTACCATTATAATTGTATTTTTTTTCTGCGATTACCATTATAATCGTATTTTTTTCTGCGATTAAAATCGTAATCGTATTTTTTTTCTGCGATTACAATCGTATTCGTATTTTTTTTAACGATTACAATCGTAATCGTATTTTTTTCTGCGATTAAAATCGTAATCGTATTTTTTTTCTGCGATTACAATCGTATTCGTATTTTTTTTAACGATTACAATCGTAATCGTATTTTTTCTGCGATTAAAATCGTAATCGTATTTTTTTTCTGCGATTACAATCGTATTCGTATTTTTTTTCTGTGATTACAATCGTAATCGTATTTTTTAAATGATTACAATCGTATTCGTATTTTTTTCTGCGATTACAATCGTAATCGTATTTTTTTTCTGTGATTACAATCGTAATCGTATTTTTTTAAATGATTACAATCGTAATCGTATTTTTTTAACGATTACAATCGTAATCGTATTTTTTCTGCGATTACAATCGTAATCGTATTTTTTTAAATGATTACAATCGTAATCGTATTTTTTTAAATGATTACAATCGTAATCGTATTTTTTTAAATGATTACAATCGTAATCGTATTTTTTTAAATGATTACGATCGTAATCGTATTTTTTTTTAAATGATTACGATCGTAATCGTATTTTTTTAAATGATTACGATCGTAATCGTATTTTTTAACGAT